>JAQOOF010000432.1:0-27677 GCA_029931835.1 Etheostoma nigrum | reverse complement strand
AAACCAGCTAAACAAAATGGCCCAACATTTGTCTGCGAAGTGTGTGGTTTTAATTGATTTATTATAATTAACTTATTGATTTAGTAATATTTATTTGTAATGATTTAATTTCAATTTCAATTTATTTATAGTATCAATTCACAACAAGAGTTATCTCAAGACACTTTACAGATAGAGTAGGTCTAGACCACACTCCAGAATTCACAAGGACCCAACAGTTTCCTCCAGAGCAAGCAACAGTGCGACAGTGGCAAGGAAAAACTTCCTTTTAGGCAGAAACCTTGGTCAGACCCAGGCTCTTGGTAGGCGGTGTCTGACGGGCCGGTTGGGGTTAGAATGAAAAGTGGCAATTACAATCCCAAAAAAAATAGTAGTTGTTAGTATTCCTTTGTAGTAGGCATAGCAGAGCGTAGCAGGAAGAACATGGCATCGCAGAGCGTGTAGCGGGACCATGGCGACAGCTGCAACCTTGATTTTGGAGCCTCCCTGATCCGAGGAAACATGCTGGGGGAAAAAGAACATAAGGACTCCGGGGAATGACTCCCCAGAGCTAGGTTAGTAACAAGCATTTCTGGGACATGGATGCACATAATTGGAAAGATAGAAAGATAGAGGAGAGAGGAACTAGGTGTGTCACAGGAAGTCCCAGCTGTCTAAAACTATTACAGCATAACCAGGAGAGACAGTGTAAAGAGAGGAGCCTGGTCAGGCTACAACTCTCCCCAAACCCTCCCTTGGTTAAGGTAGGGGGAGAGACACTTAGGGTTAAGGTAATGAAGGTCAGGGTTAAGGTCAGGAAGGTCAAAGTAGGGGAAGGATACAGACCCGGGTTAGGGTAGGGGGAGAGAAAGATAGAGTTAAGATCAAGACGGTCAAAGTGGGGGATGGGATACAAACCCTGGTTAGGGTAGGGGGAGAGAAAATGGGGGTTAGAGTCAGGAAGGTCAGAGAGGGGGATGAGATACAAACCCTGGTTAAGGTATGGCATATTATTATATATGCCCTAACTATAAGCTTTATCAAAAAGGATAGTCTTAAGCCTACTCTTAAATGTGGAGACGGTGTCTGCCTCCCGAACCCAGACTGGAACTTGGTTCCACAGGAGAGGAGCCTGATAGCTGAACGCCCTGGCTCCTATTCTACTTTTAGAGACTCTAGGAACCACAAGTAATCCTGCATTCTGGGAGCGTAGTGCTCTTGTAGGGTTGTAAAGTACTATGAGCTCTTTAAGATAAGATGGTGCCTGACCATGAAGAGCTTTGTAGGTGAGAAGAAGGATTTTAAACTCTATTCTGGATTTTACAGGAAGCCAATGCAGAGAAGCTAAAACAGGAGAGATGTGATCTCTTTTCTTGGTTCCTGTCAGAACACGCGCTGCAGCATTCTGGATCAGCTGAAGAGTCTTTATGGACTTTTTTGAGCAGCCTGATAATAAAGAATTGCAGTAATCCAGCCTAGAAGTAACAAATGCATGGACTAGTTTTTCTGCATCATTTTTAGACAGGATATTCCTGATTTTTGCAATATTACGTAGGTGAAAAAAGGAGATCCTTGAAATTTGCTTTATGTGGGAATTAAAGGACATGTCCTGATCAAAGATAACTCCAAGATTCCTCACAGTGGTGCTGGAGGCCAGGGAGATGCCATCCAGAGTATCTCTTTGGATAATGCGTCACGGAGGTGCTTGGACCCCAGAACAATAACTTCAGTTTTATCTGACTTTAACATTAGAAAATTACAGCTCATCCAGGTTTTAATATCCTGAAGACACATTTGAAGTTTAGCTAACTGATTAGTTTCATCTGGTTTGATTGATAGATATAATTGAGTATCATCTGCATAACAATGAAAATTTATGGAGTGTTTCCTGATAATATTGCCTAAAGGAAGCATATATAAAGTGAACAGGATTGGACCGAGAACAGATCCTTGTGGGACTCCATAACTAACTTTGGCGTGCACAGAGGATTCATCGTTAACATGAACAAACTGAGATCGATCTGATAAATAAGACTTAAACCAGCTCAGAGCAGTCCCTTTAATACCAATGAAATGTTCCAATCTCTGTAATAAGATATGATGGTCAATGGTATCAAATGCAGCACTAAGATCTAATAACACCAGTACAGAGATAAGTCCTTTGTCTGATGCAATCAGGAGGTCATTAGTAATTTTCACAAGTGCTGTCTCTGTGCTATGATGAGCTCTAAATCCTGACTGAAAATCCTCAAATAAGCTGTTGCTATGCAGAAAGTCACAAAGCTGTTTGGCAACTGCTTTCTCAAGAATCTTAGAGAGAAATGGAAGATTGGATATAGGTCTATAGTTGGCTAAAACTTCTGGATCCAGGTTGGGCTTTTTCAGAAGAGGTTTAATTACAGCTACTTTAAAGTGCTGTGGTACATAAAGACAAATTGGTTATATCTAGTAGAGAAGTGATGACTAAGGGTAAAACCTCTTTAAGTAGCCTAGTCGGGATGGGGTCTAAGAGGCAGGTTGATGGTTTAGCTGAAGAAATAATTGAATTAAATTGATAAAGATCAAGTGAAGCAAAGCAGTCTAAACATATATCTGGTTTTACAGCTGTTTCTAAGGTTCCTGAGTTTAGAGATAAGTCAGTGCCAGTTAAAAGCAGGTCTTGGTGGATTTTGCTTCTAATAGTTATAATTTTATCATTGAAGAATCTCATGAAGTCGTTACTACTAAGAGCTATGGGAATACTTGGCTCAGTAGAGCTGTGACCTTCCGCTAGCCTGGCTACAGTGCTGAAAAGAAACCTGGGGTTGTTCCTATTTTCCTCTATTAATGACGAGTAGTACGCTGCTCTGGCATTACGGAGGGCCTTCCTATAAGTTTGAAGACTATCTTGCCAAATTAAACGAGAATTTTCCAATTTAGTGGAACGCCAAATCTTCTCAAGTTTCCGCGATATTTGCTTTAATTTGCGAGTTTCAGTGTTATACCATGGAGCTAACCGTCTTTGTTTTATTATCTTCTTTTTTAGAGGGGCAACTGAGTCAAGTGTCATTCGCAGCGAGCCTGCTGCACTATCAACAAAATGATCGATTTGGGAGGGACTGAAATTAGCATAGGAGTCCTCCGTTACTTTGTGACTTGGTAATGAAATAAATGCTAATGGAATCACATCCTTAAATTTAGCTACAGCACTATCAGATAGACATCTTGTAAAGCAGGTTTTGCATATTGGCGTGTAGTTCAGCAGTATAAACTCAAAAGTCATCAAACAGTGGTAAGATAAAAAGGGATTCTGTGGGAACACTATTAAGTGTTCAATTTCAACACCATAGACCAGAACAAGATCGAGGGTGTGGCCAAAACGGTGAGTCGGTTTATGAACACTTTGAGAGAAGCCAATAGAATCTAATAGAGAGATAAACGCAGTACTAAGGCTATCATTCTCATCGTCCACGTGAATATTAAAATCCCCTACAATAAGAACTTTGTCCGTTTTTAACACTAAATTTGACAAAAACTCTGCAAATTCAAATAAGAATTCAGAGTATGGACCAGGTGCTCGGTACACTATAACAAATAGAGCTGGTTGCAGTGATTTCCAACTTGGGTGTGAAAGACTAAGAACAAGACTTTCAAATGAGTTATAATTTAGTTTAGGTTTAGAGTTGATTAGTAGACTAGAGTCAAAGATGGCTGCAACTCCACCTCCTCGGCCTGTGCCTCGAGGAATGTGAGTATTAATATGACTGGAATATGGTGGATTCATTTAGACTAACATATTCTCCATCACCCAGCCAGGTTTCAGTAAGACAAAATAAATCAATATTAGAATCTGATATTAATTCATTTACTAATACACCTTTCGAAGAGAGAGATCTGATGTTTAAGAGTCCACATTTAATTCTCCTATTCTTTTGCACTATTGCACTTGTAGTTTTAATTGTTATGAGGTTTTCATGCACAACTCCTCTTCTGTTTACCTTTGATTTAAATAATTTTATTCTTAGTGGTCGGGGGGCAGACACCGTCACTATGGGGTTTTCACTAGGTAACCCCTGGAATGGAGGAACAGAGTAGTGTGTTAGACTGCGACTCTGCCTCCTGGTCCCCACTCTGGATTGTCAGGGATTAGGTCCACTAATAAACTCGTCAAGATTTCTAGAAATGAGAGCTGCTCCATGGTCCGTGTACTTGGCGGCCAACGGATTTTCGTTTTGAAATGAAAAAAACAAAAACGAAAAACAGCCAGTTTCCCAATTACCATTAGTAAACAGGGAAACAAAAAACGGAAAACAACCCGTTTTTCGTTTTTTGTTTTGATATTAAAAAACGGAAAACGAAAAACAATCTCGTTATCCGATTTTCTTTGATGCGTTTATAGATGGAAATTGGAAAATAAAATACGGGTGTATACGTCTCATTTCTCAATTTTACAATGTTTTTTTTCGTGACCCGGAAGCGATCGTCAGTAGTCTGTAAGTGTTAAGCGGTTGTACGCATCATATAAAGAGTAGACGCCGCATTGGCTGCTGAGCGCGAGAAATCCAGCCGCCATCTTGGACCGGTCATACTCGTTACTTAGCAGCAGAAGATACAAGATGCCAGAGCATTGTGCAGCATATTCCTGCTTAGATCGGCGGATTTTTTTTAATCTTATCTCTTTCACTCTGGGTTCTGTGAAGCATTTTGTAGGCCTTTCTGTGTTTTGAAAATTGCTACAAGTTAAGTTCCAAAAGCAGCACTAATGTATGCTTGTGTTGTTATTACATTGGGATTGTCTCTGGTTTAGTTGGGATTTGTTTGTTGCACGTTACTCTTATAAGATAGATAGATAGATAGATAGATAGAGATATATAATTATATAGCCTTTTCAATAGCAATGTTCTTTTGTTGTAAGAAAACCTGTTTAATTTGTTATGAATCTATTTTGTAATTTTACATATGTTTAAAAATATCGGAATTCATATCGATGTTGCAATATCACATTTTGTCAATGTTGTGCAACCCTAGTGTGTGTGTCTGTGTGTGTTGGGAGTGGGTCTACTAAATGTCAAGGTCTGGGAGGCGATTGATGCAGAACAACGTGGTAGTACTGTGTGTGTGTGTGTGTGTGTGTGTGTGTGTGTGTGTGTGTGTGTCTGTGTGTGTGTGTGTGTGTGTGTGTGTGTGTGTGTGCTTGCGTGTGTGACAGAGAGAGAGAGAGAAATATAAAAAGCTTCAAGTAGACTCTAATAATATAATCATATTGTTTCTTGTACTTAAATATCTGACTTTACGGTCATCGGTTATCTGTTTCTCCTTCCCTATCATATTTATAATGTGTGTGCAAAATACCTATTATAGCCTACATCATATATGTGATGTAGGGGTATTTATACCTATTATAGCCTACATCATATATGTGATTTAGGGGTATTTATACCTATTATAGCCTACATCATATATGTGATGTAGGGGTATTTATACCTATTATAGCCTACATCATATATGTGATGTAGGGGTATTTATACCTATTATAGCCTACATCATATATGTGATGTAGGGGTATTTATACCTATTATAGCCTACATCATATATGTGATGTAGGGGTATTTATACCTATTATAGCCTACATCATATATGTGATGTAGGGGTATTTATACCTATTATAGCCTACATCATATATGTGATGTAGGGGTATTTATACCTATTATAGCCTACATCATATATGTGATGTAGGGGTATTTATACCTATTATAGCCTACATCATATATGTGATGTAGGGGTATTTATACCTATCATAGCGTAGGTATTTTGCAAATACCTATCATTTAGATACACCGAGGATGTCTGGTCTAGGCCGGGTCTAGGGTGACCAGACGTCCTTGGATTTAGGGGACAGTCCCCGTTTTTGGTTGTCTCTTTATGTTGTACGCAGCATACCCGGTAGTCTTTTGGACATCAATGAGACGAGCGTAAACATGTTTTTAGACGAATATGCTAGTTTTATATTTGAAAACCGAAAGAATGGGATGTCTTGTGGGGATATAGCAGCTGCGTTGGGTTCACAATTTGAAGTCTGTGTGCACGGTTTTACAATCTGCGGGGACGGATTGTCCATTTACAGCCATGTGGACAGATTGGTAAACTGTACACACCGTAGTTTATTTATTTTCTCCCCCTGAGCTTCAGGACAATGACCATAGGAGGGAGGTAAACCACCTTTTAACATTATTTAACATTAGAAAACTGATGGGATAGGAAATATACACTTTTTCACAGTGATTTTGAGTTGTTCCCCACGACGGGTTGAATCCATTATTTTAATCCTTTTTCTTTCTCCCAGTCTTTGTTATATTTCTTCTCGTATTTTCGCCCACATTTATTCCTCCAAAAACTCTCCTACAGTCCAGTCACCATCAGTCGCTACTCGCGCATTTTCCTAACCAGAAAACACAGATTGCCCTGCTCGGCCTCTGATTGGCTAGTACTCGTTTTCATTTGGGTCAGAGCCAATAAGAAGCAGGAAGTGGGCGGGAAAAAACTCTGCTGTCTCTAGTGTGTATGGGGAAAGGGGCGGGACCGAGGGAGCAAACTCCTACGTTTAAATAACATAGAAAATATCTGCTTGACAACTTATTATGGAGCTGGGAACAAGTTCAAATAAGCAACTACACTTTAGTAACAAGCCCAAAACAACGCGACCCGCGACTACCAATATGTGTAAGCAACTTTACATAAAAACAAGCCCAAAGTCGCTTTTAATAAGGGGACTTGTAACACTCCAAACGGCATGGGCGCCCTCTGCTGACCGTCAAGCTCGCAGGAGTGACTTCCGGGTCATAATAAGAAACATTGTAAAATTGAGAAATGAGACGTATACACCCGTATTTAATTTTCCGATTTCCATCTATAAACGCATCAAAGAAAATCGGATAACGAGATTGTTTTTCGTTTTCCGTTTTTTAATATCAAAACAAAAAACGAAAAACGGGTTGTTTTCCGTTTTTTGTTTCCCTGTTTACTAATGGTAATTGGGAAAGTGGTTGTTTTTCGTTTTTGTTTTTTTCATTTCAAAACGAAAATCCGTTGGCCGCCAAGTACACGGACCCTCCATCCCCAGTGGGATGAATGCTGTCCCTCCGAATCAGACCAGGTCTTCCCCAGAAAGACCAGTGATCCACAAAGCCCACATCATTATCTGGACACCACCTCGATAGCCAGCGGCGAAATGACGACATGCGGCTATACATGTCATCACTGGTTAGATTTGGCAGGGGTCCAGAGAAAACTACGGTGTCCGACATTGACTTTGCGTATGTACACCGATTCAACATTAATCTTGGTGACTTCCGTTTGGCGTAACCGGGAGTCATTAACGCCAACGTGAATAACAATCTTACTGTATTTACGTTTATCCTTAGCCAGCAGTTTCAAATAAGACTCAACGTCGCCCGCTCTAGCCCCCGGGATGCATTTAACTATGGCTGCTGGCTTCGCTAACTTCACGTTTCTCAAAATGGAGCTGCCGTTAACCAGAGTTGGTTTCTCAGCGGGTGTATCGCTGAGTGGGGAAAATCTGTTAGAAACGCTAACATGCTGGTGGTGGTACGTGGCCTTTGAAAGCTTACGGCTTTTTTGGCCACGAACACTAACCCAGGAACCTTTTCCTGGCTGCTCAGGAGCTGCCGGGGGACGGCTACCAGAGGCTAACTCAGGCTCAGGCCGGCCCGCACCGACTACCGGGGGGTGGCTAGCTGCAGTAGCTAACGGCTGATTTATCATGGTATAGATCCGGACTTCTAACTCACTAAGCCTCGCCTCCATGTCTATAAATAAACTACACTTGTTACACATCCCTTTGTCGCTAAAGGATGCAGAGGAGTAACTGAACATCTCACACTCGAGCAAGAGAAAGTAGGAGAGGGAGACAACATGGCTAACTGCTAAGCTAAAGTTGCTAGCAGCTAAGCTAAAGTACGGTAGCGTTAGCTACCAAGCGTTAAAAACAGCTGTTATTTAACGAAAGTCACTTAAAATGAAAATATCTGTGAGTGCTTAGACAGAACTACTATAATAATAACTGTTTAGTGGCCAGTTAGTCGCTGTAATAGCAAATCCAACAAACAGAACTGGTATTTGGTGAGCAGCAATTCGCCACCAACACACAAGCACTGGAAACGGAAATGACGTCAGGTACGCTTACCGTAGGCCTCCAACAATCTGTCCCTTCTGTGAGTTTTCCATCTTTTCCATCCATTTACTTGTCGAATACAGTGTATATTATCTGTGTTATTACATAGGACAAATCCAGTCATGGAATGGTTAGAAAACAACAAGAACACTCATACAATAGGGTTAAATATACCAACAAATACATAGATATGCAACAACTATATAATTAAGTAGGGCATGTCAGTTTAAATGACGCAAGGAACATTTACACCTAACTGGTTTAAGTACACCTTCGATTAACAGACAGCAACAGGACAATTGTAAATACTAGGGTTGGGTACCGTTCACATCTCTTTGGTACCGATACCGGTACCTCAAATACAAATCCAGTACGCAACGGTAGCCTACCTTTTTCAGTACTTTCCCTCTGTAATAACAAATAATTTCAGTGGTAAAAAATCATTCCAAACCTATTTATGTTATTTACTTAGAACATTTGGTTATTTATTTATAACATTTTACACATCACACAAAATACATGCATAACAGTCAAAAAGGGAATATGGACAGACAAACACCAAAAAGACAGGACGGAACAAGGAAATATAATCCAGTCCAAAACCTGAAAAGAATCTCCACAGGTTTTGAAGATTCAGAGTTCAATGGTGCTGGGAGGAAGGGAGGTCTAAGAAGGCCTGAATCAAGGGTATGGTCCCAGCAAATTACATGAAAGCAACTCACATTGTGAGAATAGGAACAATTCACATCATACAGTACAACACAATCTAATACCATTAAACCTCATCCTGAGACTGCTCTCTCTTAATATGGTCTGTGAAAGGCCCCCGGATCTTATGGACAGTGTAGCGCAGCTCCTCCAGGTACAAACAGGATACTATATCATTCAACCGTATCTTAAAGCAATGTGGGGATACTGATTTCCATTCCCTTAAAATAACCCTTTTGGATATGACCATACCAAACATAAGGGCCTTTTGTAATTCTATAGAGAGTCACTGAATAAGGGGAGCAACCCAGTATTGCAAAGAGGCTGTCAGTTCTTAATGGGGTTTATGCGTGTGTGTTATTGACTGCAGTGATGAATGTGTGACTACAGGTAATACTACTAAATATACAGTATATACTATATATGTTCTCTTCTGTTCTTCTGTGAAGGTGAGGAAGGGGGGGGGGGGGGTGGGGGGTTGTGTGTGGGTATTGTGTGTGGTTATTAGATGTTCATTGAAGCATTGGATGAGATAATGTATGATTATGTTTCTATGTTGGTTAACTGTATGTTTATTGTGTGTGTGTGTGTGTGTATATGCGCAATGTGTCGCCATTTTCACCTATTGGAGACAATAAAGGCTTATCTTAGCATAGCTTAGCTTAGTTTATTGATAGAACATGCCTTGATTCTCTTTAATGCCATTGACCATAGCCCATCTGAAATCTCCTCTCCTGTGTCTTTCATTGTGTTTTTTGTTGTGGCTGTGGGAGTTGTGGGAGTTGTGGTAGGGGGAGTTTTTTTGTATTTGTGTCTGTAATAGGATAAATTGTTGTGGTTGTCAGAGTGGGTGTTGTGGTAGTGTGGTTATGGTTGTACGTACAGTAATAAGAGAAGTTTTGGTTGTAGTCAGGGGAGTTGTTGTGGTCTTGGTGTTGTTGTAGCGGTATATGTTGTGGTTGTTGGAGGGGCTGTATTTATGGTTGTGGCTTTCAGAATGATTGTACAAACCCCAATTGTTTTTGTTTGTTTGTTTTATTTGGATCCTGATTAGCTTCAGCATAAGCTAAAAGCTGTTCTTCCTGTAACAGACTCTCTAAAGAGATATTAGATATTGAAATTTCTTTGAAAGTAATATTTCTTAAGTGATTTTTTGAAACCATTTTTTGGTTGTTTGATAGTATTTGGGAGAGAGTTCCACTCACAAATTGCTCTGTACCTAACTAACTGAACGTTGAATTGATTTGGTTTTCATTAAAGGCAAAATTAAACTACCTCCTACTGCATGCTTCTTTGGATAATGATGTGTAAGGATAGTCGTATCAGTACTAAAAGATAGATAAAAAAAACATTAATACACAATCTATTTTTAACTGTAAACCATGAGAGGCTTTTATGCATTTGATCAACAATAGATCTAAACCTACACAAGAGAGCCACACGTGCAGCTTTATTCTGAATTACTTGTAGTTTAATATTAATTGTTGAAGCCTGAAGAACCAGTCTGTGGTGTTACATTTTATGCACACCTTTTAATAACTGACAAGGTGTTGCCCATTTTATTTACCGGTTTCTGAACATGTTTGTCCCAACACAGTCTATTGTCAATCATCACACCCAAAAGTTTAGCCTCTTCTCTTTGTTACAGACGTTGCCTCTATACTGAGTTCAAGTTTTAGTTTGGAATATAAAGAAAAATGAGTTCCAACCACTAAACTGGTAGTTTTAGATACATTGAGAATGAGTTTGTTACTCCTGATCCAGGCCACCATCAGCAGTGGTTATATCGCAGTCTGCACTCAGCTGCTGAAGTATCACAGCATGCGCTTTCTACAGGTTGGCCACGGCCCTTTGCTATTTAGTGGCTTTATTAAAATGCTCCACATCACCAAGGTTGTAAAGAAAACTGCTGTCTATGTTGTGATTGTGTAGGTGCTGTTTTATTTTGGTAGTCTGGTTTTCTGTCTTGTACTTCCTGTCTTATGAGTTCCCATGAGTGTCTGTTCTGTTTCTTGTTTTATCTCTGTTAAGACTCTCCCTAGTCTTGTCTGGTTTTACTACTTGCCTTGTGTTTTCCCAGCTCTGTGATTGTCTGCCTCACCCTGATGTGTTTCACCTGTTCCTGAACCTAGTGTCACCTGTCTCTCGCTGCCTCGTTACCCTGTGTATTTAGTTGTTGTGCTTCCCTTGTCTTGTGTCAGATCATTGTTGTATGTACCTGCGTCAGCGTGCTGTGCATTTCCTTGCCTGTCTCCTGATTTTTTCCCTTTGTCTCTGTTCATCTGGTTTCTTCATTTTTTGACCTGTTGTTTTGTGGACACCTTCTGTTTTTGGACTTTTTGTTAAATGAAGGCTCTAGCTCATTACCTCACCTGTCATCTCTGCATTTGGGTCTAACCTTCTCCACCATCCATGACAGTTTTCAATAAATGCAATGTGACACAAATAATCTGCTGGGATGTATAGAGCATGTCCACGATGGTGGATGTTAGTGATATGAGGACAGATAAGGTTATATAGGCTACATAACTGATAAACTGGGAAGAAAAACAACGCTCAAATAGGAAGTTATCTGGAAATTGAATACATCTTTCATAAAGACGGCTACCCATCGGGGAACTTTTATGAGCGCACCTCTTTCTCTCTCTCTCTGCACCGGTTGATCTCTAATCTCCAATTTAACCTGTTCCCGACCAGGTTAGGTGTTCACCATAAGTTACCACAGTGATGAACCCGGTAACAACTGATCCACTATCGTGATACAGAAACCCTGGGTTGAACCTGAAGTTACCTCAATAACGCCACATCTTGATTCATAGTACAGGCATCTGGCCCCGACCTTAACTTTAGGCCTTAACTGGTTTGGTGTGTGTAGTAAGCTTATGATGCTCTTTTAAAGTTTGGTGGAAGAGTCCTTTATTACATTCTCTTTTATAACTTGGTTTGGTAATCTGTTAACAGGTGACAAGAACAGATTGCAATATACGATCACAGTAGCCAGTAAGATAACTGGTGTGAAACTGCCTGATCTCTGTCACGTTTTTGTAAGAGAGAAATTTCAATTGTGTAGCATTCTCTATATCTTCTGTATGTAGAGTTTGAGCTTCTCCCCATCCAGGCAGGGATTTAGACTTTCAAAGGCCAGGCCTAACCTGGTGAATAATCTCTCAGTGGCTCTAATGTCAAGTCATTTTTAATAATGAAGTTTTGAGCCTGTGTGGTTGAATGTGTACCTTAATTTGACTCACTTTTTTGGTAGCTTGTTTCCACACCTGATAGACAAAAAACAACCAACATTGGACAATTATTTCATTATTAACTTTATGTTGGATTATTTGTTTACATTTAGACTTTCAGCATATACATGTATACAATATGCAACATCTGCGCAGAACATCTAAAAAACTAAGCCACTCCTTTATCTTGCATTATGGATTTGACCTGCACGCTCCTGAGGGGATGAGCAGAGTTTACACTGAAGGAAATGTCATAACTAGAGCTGAAACAATCTCTTATGCATCTTAATGTACTGTATTTCCATCTTGGTTTGAAAGAGCTGCACCCGACCCCTATCTCCCTCCTCTTCCCCTCACCTCAGACTGCACTCTGATTGGCTGATTCACAAAGCATCTCAGTGGATTTTGGAATGCATTCCATTGTGCTGTCTTCATAGAAAACTTTAATTTTTCCGAATGTTTTGTTTTATCCCAACATGTATTCAGCAGCTTTTAGGTCATTTTATGATATATAAAGTTGATTTTGACACACCCAATCATGTAAATAAGAACACACTAATACAATATAATGAGATACACCAACAGTTAGATATACAGTACTTAAATAAGGCAAACATATTAGTGCTGCTATTTGATATGTAAATTGTGATTTTTTTTTTTCATTTTTTTTTGTCATGACGGAAAGAACGAGATCCAGGGTACAAGCGGCCGAAATGGGTTTCCTCAGGAGGGTGGCTGGCGTCTCCCTTAGAGATAGGGTGAGAAGCTCAGTCATCCGAGAGTAGCTTGGAGTAGAGTCGCTGCTCCTTCGCGTCGAAAGGAGCCAGTTGAGGTGGTTCGGACATCTGGTAAGGATGCCTCCTGGGTGCCTCCCTAGGGAGGTGTTCCAGGCACGTCCAGCTGGGAGGAGGCCTCGGGGAAGACCCAGGACTAGGTGGAGGGATTATATCTCCAACCTGGCCTGGGAACGCCTCGGGATCCCCCAGTCGGAGCTGGTTGATGTGGCTCGGGAAAGGGAAGTTTGGGGTCCCCTACTGGAGCTGCTGCCCCCGCGACCCGACTCTGGATAAGCGGATGAAGATGGATGGATGGATGGATTTTTTTTCAAATGTATTCAGCTAAGCATAGATTAATGAGGCATAAAAAGCAAGCATTACATTACTAAGCATCCACTTCCACTAGGTCGTGTAACTGTACATTTATTCATCCCAAACTTCTTTGTACAGGGCGTTTGGTTCATTATGCAATATTGGTTTGGTATGCCCTGTGACCCAAACACATTAATTTATGTCTAGAAATTTTGGAACTTAAATTTCACCTAGAAGGTTTTTGGCAGCGCACAATCTGTTATCAGCTGTAGAATGCTATCCTGCATAGTCCGGTTAGCCGGGTTAGTCATTCTAAATGGACAAAGAGATGTGTCAAACTATATGAAAACATTCAACTTTACAAGACAAAAACAGACTGGGACAATATATGCCAGTATTTGAGATTATACATCTTAAATTTCTTCTTTAATTCAAATACTGTGAGTCCAATCTGCAAAATATTGTTATCACCAGCGAGATAAGTACCAAACGCGTTGAAGACATTTTTCTGTTTGTGGTTTCAAATATATGCAACAAAGACCAGTAGGGGTGCACGATTCAGAAAATGTCACAATTTGATTCAATATCAATTTTTAGGCTCAAGATTTGAGGTGGTTCGGGCATCTGGTAAGGATGCCTCCTGGGCGCCTCCCTAGGCTCAAGATTTGAGGTGGTTCGGGCATCTGGTAAGGATGCCTCCTGGGCGCCTCCCTAGGGAGGTGTTCCAGGCACGTCCAGCTGGGAGGAGGCCTCGGGGAAGACCCAGGACTAGGTGGAGAGATTATATCTCCAACCTGGCCTGGGAACGCCTCGGGATCCCCCAGTCGGAGCTGGTTGATGTGGCTCGGGAAAGGGAAGTTTGGGGTCCCTTACTGGAGCTGCTGCCCCCGCGACCCGACTCCGGATAAGCGGATGAAGATGGATGGATGGAGGCTCAAGATTTGATTCAAAATCGATTTTCGAGGGCAGCATAAAATTGCACCTTTGGAAACAAAAGTTAATATTTTTTAAATCATTGTGATTACCATGAAACCTTGATGTTAGCCCTTTTAGAGAGAATGTTATGGCACATTTTATGGGACGATGTACACATGCTATTTAAAGCTTTCATTTAGAAAGTGATCTAAATACATATTGTCAGAATGGCGCTTCAACAGTGGTTGAAGCTAGATGGGATACAGCTACGGTGACAACGGTTAAGTTTAGGCACCAAAATTAGTAGTTAAGTTCAGGAAACAGATTCTGTTTTAATTTAAAACAGATTTAAATTAAAACTCTAGAGGAACAAGTTTTCCTGGGTGAAAGTATAACAAATGTTATTATATTAGTCTAGATTTGGCAGGATTTTAGCAGGATTTCCTTAACTTTTGGCCATAGCTGTATCCCTGCTACCTTAAAGTCCATGTTGCAGGTTTAATTTTGCAACGAATTTGTGCAATTTGCTTGTTGGTAGTACATATTTGAACTGTTATCCATTGTTTTTGATGGTGTTGGATATCGCAAAACTGAATATATATCAAAAAATGGGTACAATTTTACAGTGTTTCATTTTCCCCCCACAATGCATTGCATGACGTCACATTAGGGAGATAACAGAGCAGCCTGCATTGTATTTACCACTGGTCTGGCCTAATGTGGCTTCTGGTCTTTAATATTAACAGTCTATGGTCTCGATCAAGTCCATGTGACTTTATTATATTTATAATAATATTGGAGAGAAAGTGAAACACAGCTTAGACGGGGGTGTTGTTCGGCTTTTCACAAGTTTAGACTGCTAGCTAACGCTACGCCGCCGGACGTTAGCACAACAGCGTTAGCCTAGCCTGCTAGGTAAATATTACGACTGCCTTTGGTGTTGCCTATATATGCGTCCATGTTGTCAACATCATACATGTGGCATTAGTGCACCTGTTGTACCATAATTGTATTGAACAAAATAGTAAGCTTCGCTCCTACGAGATGGGGGGTTTGTTACGTTACACACAAAGCTAACTGGCTATAGTTAGCCTGTACGGATGCTAGCGGATATAGCTAACGTCGCGTAGCTAGCCAGCAACTTCGGCAGTAGAGTTTCGGTAAGCTAACACGACCGCGTTGTCGCCCACAATCAACCTGCAGTGATGTTTGAAATATAAACAATTACAATCCTGGTGCTGTTGGTTGGGGAGGACCATGATCCTGCCTGAAATGTCACAAACGGATTTAGACATCTTCAGATCAGCTGATCGCGAGGCTTGCTCCCCGACCGGCGGATCACTCCCCGACCGGCGCGCTTCCCGACCGGAGAGGCTCGCTCCCCGACCGGAAGGGCTCGCTTCCCGACGGGCTCGCTCCCCGACCGGAGGCATGCTCGCTTCCCGACCGGAAGGGCTCGCTTCCCGACTGGCTCGCTCCCCGACCGGAGGCATGCTCGCTTCCCGACCGGAAGGGCTCGCTTCCCGACTGGCTCGCTCCCCGACCGGAGGCATGCTCGCTTCCCGACCGGAGGGGCTCGCTCCCCGACCGGCTCGCTTCCCGACCGGAGGCATGCTCGCTTCCCGACCGGAAGGGCTCACTCCCCGACCGGCTCGCTCCCCGACCGCAGGCTCGCTCCCCGACCGCAGGCTCGCTCCCCGACCGGCTCGCTCGCCTACAGCACCCGCACTCCACCGCAGCTTCGCCGCCACACACACAAGCTCCGGCCAAACAGCGACATGTTTTCACCGGAGGAAGAGGTAAGCACTTAGAAATAACACTCGGGGATGCCTTCTATTCCTATATCTAAATAAGGGTACCAGTACTTATCTGAACTAACGACAGGATCACTGTCACTAGATCGAAAGAATACGTTGACGTTCACTCGGTGCTATTCACTGACAGTAAAAAGTAAAGCCATTGTATGCACTGCTTCGTTGCTAAAATAAAGGAGATAAATGAAGAAGACTTCCCCACAATCTTGACAATTCCTCATTTGCCCTCTCACATCTGGTAGGTTGGTAATTATTCGGCTGCTGGCCTTTCCTCCTCTTCCTCCTCCCAGTCAGTCACCGTAGTTCTAGTGCTAGGCTGAGACTTCGCTCCCCAGTCTGACGTCATCGCCGAATTCACTTCATAGACCCGCGAACACCAAAAATGACCAAAAACTAACTTTTAACACTATTTGGAGACATTTTTAAAAATGATATACATATCTTGAGTGTTTTTTGTACCCAATAATCAACAGTGGTGGTTAACTTGCAACATGGGCTTTAAGAGTGAGAAATCAGGGGTGTGGCCAGTCAAATGCGTGTGTCTCACGGCCAATGCGTGAGAGTTGGCAACCCTGGTGAAAGTTAGTGACGGCGAACTGAAGCTTTCTGAACCAGTGAAGCTTTCAGTTCAGTTCTCGAAGCTTCACCTCTGAGGACATCTGGTGGTGAAAGGAAGGATAGCAATCTGTCACAAACTGTTTTACGGAGATTACCCATGAATGTTTTTGAGTCAAAGATGATTACATTTTGAGAAAGAATTCATGGGTAAATAAATAATGACATAAATAACCAAGCTTATTTGGGACCTTGCATAAATAAAAATGTAATTGCCTTCTCTACTAAAAACAAACAATAAAGTTAGGATTTTGGTTGTGAATATGTCTTGTGTTTGTAAACAAATACATCAATTTCGGAGGGAAATGAATGAAAAACACTTTTCACACGCATTTCTGTGATTTATATTGAGTACGTAGCCTAGAGCAGCTTTGTCTCCTTAGCCAAATAGGTGAGATAGGCAGATGGTGTAGGCCAGGGGTATTCAATTAAAATTCTAAGAGGTCCAGATAGAGAAGATTTCGTCAAGCAAAGGTCCGCAACATCACAATGACTAACTCCGTACCACAGCCTAATAGTTGTATGTATGTAAGTATCCTAGTCAACAAACTACTGTCAAAATAAAAGTACAATTCAATAATATTTCAACAATATTTATTGTCAGTTTATATATTGAACTGTAGGGATCATAAATAATAAGTACTCTAATAATAAATTATCAATTTAAATAAAATAAAGGCTGCATTTAAAAATAAATTATAAATACATCTCAAAATAAAGTGCTACATTTTATAAAAATGAAATAAAAAGTATAGCTTGAGTTTCCCTTTTACTTTTTAGTTAACTCCCTTTCACATCTTAAGTTTAAACAAATTTATGATGTTAACAGCCTTAACACCTCCTTTTCTCTTTCTTTCCCTTTTATATCCCACTTCCCACTTTATCTTCCTTAGTGAGAAAAGTGAGCCCTTGCTTGACCTGCCAGGATTTTAAATCTGGGCTGGAAAGGTGTCAGGGCCATTCTCATGCACATGTGTAGGTGCTCATTGGTGAGCCTGGATCGATATTTGCTTTTAATAATGTTCATTGTGGAGAAAGCTGCCTCACAGTTGTATGTGGAGCCAAAAATGGTAAAGATGTACACGGCTACTTTCCACAGACCTGTGAAAGCAGTCTCTGAGACCATTTGAAGCCAGAAAGTGGCAGGATCAGTTTTTCCAAAATGCTCTTTCAAGGCCACATCTGCTTGGAGATCCACGAGTTGCATCTGGAGAGGCCCAGCATTGAAGAGCTGTGTGACTTCGTTTGAGAAACCCCTGACATCTGTGATGAGGAATGGGTTCTGAATGAAAAGGGTGAGCTGCTGTCCGAGGCTGAAGCTGTCAAAACGCTTGCTGAAGTTTACAATCAGCCTGCCAACAAAGTCAACAAAAGAAGACACATCTCTCTCACCCTGAACCTGTTCCTTCATTGTTGGGAAGTGTGCACAGTCTCCCTGCAGGTCTTCCCTAAACAACGCAAGTTTCCTCTGAAAGGAGCGGACAGCTGTCATCAGGTCACAAACTGAATTGTCCTTGCCCTGTAGCTTTAAATTCAGTTCATTCAGGTGTGAAGTGATATCAACCAAAAATGGCACAATATCCATCTTCTTGACATTCTTCAAAAAGAGAGAAAATGTTGTTGCCTTCTGGCTGTTCAGCTGTGCCAAGAAAGCTGCAATTTCCCCTCGGATGGACCAAAAGTGCTCCAACACCCTACCTTTGCTGAGCCATCTTACATTGTTGTGTAGCAGAAGGTCGTCAGCATTTGCATTAACTTCTCTGAGGAATTCCCTGAGAATGCGATGCTGATGGGAAGAGGATGCTCTGAGAAAGTTTATCATTCTCATCATTGTGTTCATCACCTCAGCATACTCGGCTGACAGGGTGGAGCACAGGACTGATTGATGAATTATGCAATGGTAAGAAATGAGCTGAGGATTGTCCTTTCATTCTTGCCACAGCGCCTCTCTCTCTCCCTACCATGGCAGGGGCTCCATCTGTGGTTATTGAAACCACTTGATTCAGCTCTATTGCCCTCTTTGTTAACATCTCCTTTATGGCCAGGTAGATGTCCTCTCCTCTTGTACTGGTCTGAAGGGGTGTGACACCTAACAGATCTTCACAGAACTCTTCCTTGTCCTTGTTGAAGAACCTTACAAAAACTAACAGCTGAGCATTGTCAGACACATCAGTGGACTCATCTACAGCTAAGCCTATGCATGGTGCCTTGTGAATCGCTTCATCCAGCTGAGCTAGCACATCCTGGGTTAATATTTCTGTTTTCTTTGTGGCTGATGATGCTGACATAGGTATTTGCTTGATTTTTTCACACAAGTCTTCTTTTTGTTTTTGTAGCGGCCCCTCGGATTTATGGACTCAGACGCAGAGAGTTTCAAACGGGTGTCAATTTATTTCTCCCTCTTAAGGAGCACCAGGCACCATATGTTTCTTGAACACCGTGAAAACTACAGAAAACAGAAGTACAAAATGTTTCAATGTAGATTCACAAACAATACATATATTAATTATATTTACATATTTTCTTTCATAGCTACCTTATTCCGCTCTCCAAGGTCGCTAATCAAAAGAGTTTCCATCCATTTGCTAGCATGCACTCTAGCTTGACACACTCCTCACAGTTGGAGCTCTTAGAAATATCATGTGCGAACAACAAGAATAATACAGTGAATCACAATGTGAACATTTTCTTTACAAGATTCTAATGGATGAATTATTAATAACTTACAAGTTTTACCGCTCCGACGATGCGTGAGCACCACATTATCAAGAGTGTGACCGGAAGTGTAGCGTCAAAAAATACCAGAAGAAGAAAACGGCGCTTTTCAAAATAAAAGCGGAACAAACCACAAAATGAACCACAATGTCTGGTTAACATGAAAAAATATACACTCACCGGCCACTTTATTAGGTACCCCATGCTAGTAACGGGTTGGACCTCCTTTTGCCTTCAGAACTGCCTCAATTCTTCGTGGCATAGATTCAACAAGGTGCTGGAAGCATTCCTCAGGGAGTTTGGTCCATATTGACATGATGGCATCACACAGTTGCCGCAGATTTGTCGGCTGCACATCCATGATGCGAATCTCCCGTTCCACCACATCCCAAAGATGCTCTATTGGATTGAGATCTGGTGACTGTGGAGGCCATTTGAGTACAGCGAACTCATTGTCATGTTCAAGAAACCAGTCTGAGATGATTCCAGCTTTATGACATGGCACATTATCCTGCTGAAAGTAGCCATCAGAAGTTGGGTACATTGGGGTCATAAAGGGATGGACATGGTCAGCAACAATACTCAGGTAGGCTGTGGCGTTGCAACGATGGTCAATTGGTACCAAGGGGCCCAAAGAGTGCCAAGAAAATATTCCCCACACCATGACACCACCACCACCAGCAGGATGGATCCATGCTTTCATGTTGTAGACGCCAAATTCTGACCCTATCATCCGAACGTCGCAGCAGAAATCGAGACTCATCAGACCAGGCAACGTTTTTCCAATCTTCTATTGTCCAATTTCGATGAGCTTGTGCAAATTGTAGCCTCAGTTTCCTGTTCTTAGCTGAAAGGAGTGGCACCCGGTGTGGTCTTCTGCTGCTGTAGCCCATCTGCCTCAAAGTTCGACGTACTGTGCGTTCAGAGATGCTCTTCTGCCCACCTTGGTTGTAACGGGTGGTAATTTGAGTCACTGTTGCCCTTCTATCAGCTCGAACCAGTCTGGCCATTCTCCTCTGACCTCTGGCATCAACAAGGCATTTCCGCCCACAGAACTGCCGCTCACTGGATGTTTTTTCTTTTTCTGACCATTCTCTGTAAACCCTAGAGATGGTTGTGCGTGAAAATCCCAGTAGATTAGCAGTTTCTGAAATACTCAGACCAGCCCTTCTGGCACCAACAATCATGCCACGTTCAAAGTCACTCAAATCACCTTTCTTCCCCATACTGATGCTCGGTTTGAACTGCAGGAGATTGTCTTGACCATGTCTACATGCCTAAATGCACTGAGTTGCCGCCATGTGATTGGCTGCTTAGAAATTAAGTGTTAACGAGCAGTTGGACAGGTGTACCTAATAAAGTGGCCGGTGAGTGTATATCACTGTGTAGGAGAATATTATTGCACCTTATCAGAGACATTTACACTCCCACCAAATCCTAGTGCAATGAATATCCAAATACAAAAAGGTAAATAAATTGTACAGGATTTCTCGACTCTAAGAAATGAATAACCAGAAGTTAAGCTATCAGAGGTGTAACTATATAGCATCAATGTGTGTAGTGTTGTCAATCACTTCTTCTAATCAGTTCTCAAGGAGGAGTACCAATTTTTTGATTGGTCTTTCAATAACTGAGGGTTTGGTTGGAGGATCTTGTTTTTTATGAGGTTTCCTCTCCCCAACTCGCACTTTAACTCGACGGACTAAGCCGTCACTGCTTTGAACAGTCTCAATCACTCGTCCAAGTTGCCACTGATTTCTTGGGAGGTTGTCATCTTTAATAATGACAATGTCATTCACTTTGAGGTTGCGCTGAGGTGAGTGCCATTTCTGTCTCATGGATATGTTCAGCAGATACTCCTTTTTCCAGCGGCTCCAAAACTGTTCAATAAGATACTGAACTCTTCTCCACCTCTTTGTAGCATACAGGTCCTCCTTGACAAATACTCCAGGAGGAGGAAGAGCAACTTTAGATTTCATCATGATGAGGTGATTCGGTGTTATAGGCTCCAGTGCCTGAGGATCATTGATTCCATCCACTGTTAACGGGCGGCTGTTAACAACAGCCATGGCCTCATATAGTAGTGTTCTGAGGGAGGCGTTATCAAGTCGACCTTGGGCACTGTGCAAAGGTGGCATTCAGCACATTTCTAACAGTTCTGATCTGGCGTTCCCATACACCGCCTGCATGACTGTCAGAGGGAGCATTAAATACAAATTTGCACTGCTTCTCAGTCAAGAAAATTTCCAGTAGCTTAGTGTCACATTGTTTAAGTGCTTCCTTGAGCTCATTCCTGGCACCAACAAAATTAGAGCCTTGATCACAGTGTAGTTGCTGAACAGCTCCTCTTAGGCTGATGAAGCATCTCAATGAGTTGATAAATGAGTCTGTTGACAAATCTTCAAGCATTTCAATGTGAACAGCTCTTGAGTACAGACATGTTAAAATCAAGCCGTATCTTTTGTATTCTTTGCGGGCTTTCTTTACAATGAAAGGGCCAAAACAGTCCATGCCACTGTATGTGAAAGGTGCTGAGGCTTCAACACGTTCTTTGGGAAGTTCAGCCATTTGCTGTCTTTCTGTAGGTCGTCGCAGTTTCCTGCAAAACACACAGGTGTGTATGAGCTTAGCAACCCACTTGCTCCCACCAATTACCCAGAATCCATTGACACGAAGCTCCATTAAAGTCTGGCTTCTACCCTGATGGCATGTCTTAGCGTGGAAATGGGACACGATCAGCTTGGTGATGTGACTGTTATTTGGTAAGATGACTGGGTGCTTGACTTTGTGACCGAGCGATGACTGTTTCAATCTCCCACCAACACGGAGGAGTCCTTCAGACCAGATAGGGTCGAGACGGAAAAGAGAGCTTGAGTTTGGAAGGTCCTTTTAACTCTGAAGCATCTTTACCTCCTGAGGGAAGGCTTGCTGCTGTACAATCTTAATCACTTCGTCTGTAGCCTTCTCACGCTCTTCAACAGTCACATACTCACTGTGTTGTTTCAATTTAGGCCCTAGCCTCTTGATTCTTGCAACTACTTTAAGAATTGTTGTCCAGGAGGAAAACTGACTTAGACGTCTGAGGATGTCGTTATAGTCTTTGACTTCTGTTGCAAGCACTTGAATTGTCTTGACTTCTGGATCACCAACGAGTAATTCTGATGGAGCGCTTGGTGTTAGAAATAACTCATGTTCCCAGAGAAACTTCGGTCCTCGCAGCCAGTTTGTGGAATGAATGCCTGAAGCACAAAGACCTTGGGAAGCATGATCTGCCGGGTTTTCTGCCGTGTCCACATAGTGCCACTGACTGGGATCACTGTTATCCCTTATCAGCTGAACACGGTTTGCAACAAATATGTGGAACGTACGAGCATCGTTATTAATGTACCCAAGCACAACTTGTGAATCTGTCCAGAAAACCTCTTCATCAATTTGTATGTCAAGTTCACCTTTTAACATGACACTGACTTTTGTAGCAACCACAGCTGCCGCAAGTTCCAGTCTCGGGATACTTGTGACCTTCGAGGGTGCAACCCTTGCTTTTCCAAACACGAGACTGCAATGCACTTCATTCTTGTCATTTTTGTACCTTAGGTAAGAACAGTTTTAATCAACCATTGAATGCCAAGTGCACGCTCTGATGGAGTTGGATCCAGTCCTAGAGGCTCAATGGTTGTTGCTCTTTCTGAGGGATCTAAGCAGGTGAGTACTGCTTCCTCATTTGAGTTGAATTTATGGAGGCGTAGGCCTCCCCTTTTGCACAACTCCTGTGACTCAGTGATCAGTTTCTTGGCTTCCTCAACCGATGGGACGCTGACCAGCCCGTCCTCAACATAAAAGTTTTTCTCCACAAATGTTGATGCTAGAGGATAGTCAACTTTGTGTTGCCGTGCCAGATGTTTTAAACCAAAATTGGCACATCCTGGGGACGAGGCAGCTCCAAAGAGATGAACCGCCATCCTGTATTCCTGTGGTTCCTTCTCCAAATCTCCACCTTTCCACCAGAGGAATTTTAGATAATTCCGGGATTCAGGAGTGACGGAGAATTGATAAAACATTATTTCGATGTCACAGATGATCGCTACTGCCTCCTTCCTGAAGCGGCAAAGGACTCCTACCAGAGGATTTATAAGATCAGGCCCAGTTAGTAGAGTGTCGTTTAAAGAAACACCATGGAATTTGGCTGAACAATCGAATACGACTCTCAGCTTGTCTGGTTTTCTGGGGTGATAGATGCCGTGATGCGGAAGGTACCACTCAGTCTCTCCCTCAAAGGTTGTATGGGCAGGCTCTGCATCACCCTTGTTAATGGTTTCTTCCATGAATGTTTTGTGTTGGTTGTAGTATTGTTTATTGGTCTTTAATTTCTTCTTAAGGCACTGCAGGCGAACTGTGGCTAGCCTTTTGTTGTTTGGTAGGTTGGGTGGACTGTTGCCCTTGAAAGGGAGGGGCATCTCATAGTGTCCGTCTTTCTTCTGCGTGATGTTGTTACTGAGGAACTGTATGAAATGAACATCATTCTGGGACACATATTTATCTTCATAAGTTCTCTCGATGAAGTCTGATTCTAGGGCTTTTAGAACATCTGTCGCTGATGGAATTGGCTGTTCTTTTACTGTGAGCCGATGCACAAAGCTTTGACTTCCTTGTCTGTCTAGGTGAGGGTTTGATGAGCCTATGATACTCCATCCTAGTTCTGATCTCTGTGCAAATGGTTGATTTTTATCCCCAATGATAACTTCAAGCGGAGCTAGTGCTGATGGACAGTCATATCCAATCAAGAGCCCTACATCACAGTCTTGAAGGGGTGGTAGTTTATTTGCCAAATGTCTGAGATGAGGCCACAGTAATGCTGTTTCTTTCGTTGGGACGTAGGACCTGTCCACCGGGATAAAGTCACGACTGTAGGCCTGATGTATTTGGATGTGGTTCTTAGAATGCAGTCCTCGAACTTGTAGACCATGGACAATCTTGCTAGATATGATTGTGTCAATAGCCGTCATAGTGCTCAGTTTCAGTTTTACTGATTGGGCATCAACATTCAGTTTGTCAAGTATATCTTCTAAGACAAACGTCGAGTCGCTCTGTGTGTCCAGTATTGCGTATGTAAGTACTTCTCTGTGTGGCTCTTGTATTGAAGACACAAGGACTGGGACGATAATTGAGGTCGCGGAAGCGCGTTGTGTTGATGCATGAGATACAACCTTGTGCGTTTCTAAGCTTGCATGGTTTTCTGTGGGAGTGGAGCTATTCGTTATTGCTTCCACAAAGTTTTGTTTTCTGTCTTCATGCAAGCAGGTTGGTATGGAGGACCAGGTCTTTCATATTTAAAAATAAATACAGAAATAAATAAATGCTCAATAAATAAATAAGCACACAATTAATTGCCCCAAAAAATACAATGAAGAAATAAATGTAGGTAGAAATTAAATTATACAGTGAGACATAAATGTATATATCTCTTTTAATTAGCTTCTTTATTTATTCACCTTTGTAATAATTACCTTATTTATTTATTGTTCGTTATAATCTTCAACTTTATTTATTCCTTACTTATTTTTTAAATGTATTTATTTCTGTGTGTGTTTAATTTTTTTGTCTGTTTTATTCTTCCGTTGCATTTTCTACCCTATTTATTTTCACCCCTGGTATTTATTTCTGCCTGTCACTTTTACATTTCTTCATGCATTTCTGCCTCATTATGCAAATGAGGAGGGGCGGGTCTTAAGGGGTTAACTTCTGCCCATTGGTTGGTTAGCATTTTACTGCCTCGGTCGAATCTACATGCCACCAGCCACAGTCACAACAAAGATGGCTACCTACGGTGAAGTTGTCAGTGAGCTGAGGCATTTAGCAACTGTTTTTGAAAACAATGCTAACGTTATAAGTATTGACTTTATAATTTTTTGTTTAGACGCTCTGACAGAACGTGTGTTTCAGTCAGCGGTGCCGTGCCACTCGTCTCCGCCAGGATTTGTCTCCCCTGGCCGCGGGAGCGCGCATGCACACAGAGCGGAGTTTCTGCTGCCCTTCGAATTGTTAAACCGCTGCACTTTGAATTAAATGGAACAAATAGCGACGTGGAAGACTCGACAGGGTTTCCATAGTAACATGGGTCTCAGTTAACTACATAAATACGTGTATTTGTCTGTTACTTTAAGGCAACGTGTCAAATGTTTATAGCGTGGTTTAATATTATGGAGTGATAGGCGTATCCTCCCTGTCCCTGTCTACCATATGAGTTACATAGGAGGTACTCAAATATCAGGCCGTTTTTTCACCTGATATTTTGGGTATCCCCTATGTAACTTTTGATAAACAACAGCAAACCTCTCCAAATTGTGTCAGGTTGTTTATTGTGAACTATTAAACACACAAAATAACACCCATGATGACAGGACAGACCCTTTGCATGTTAGGGATGGGATACATAAAATATCAGGTGAAAAATGATAATATTTATATTGATATGACGTATTTATGTAGTTAACTGAGACCCCTGTTACTATGGAAACCCTGTCGAGTCTTCCACGTCGCTATTTGTTCCGTTTAATTCAAAGTGCAGCAGTTAAACAATTCGAAGGGCAGCAGAAACTCGGCTCTGTGTGCATGCGCGCTCCCGCGGCCAGGGGATACACGAGTACATTGGCACGACACCGCTGACTGAAACACACGTTCTGTCAGAGCGTCTAAACAAAAAATTATAAAGTCAATACTTATAACGTTAGCATTGTTTTCAAAAACAGTTGCTAAATGCCTCAGCTCACTGACAACTTCACCGTAGGTAGCCATCTTTGTTGTGACTGTGGCCGGTGGCATGTAGATTCGACCGAGGCAGTAAAATGCTAACCAACCAATAGGCAGACATTAACCACTTAAGACCAGCCCCTCCTCATTTGGGCGGCTGTGGCTCAGTGGTAGAGCGGTTGCCTGCCAATTGGAAGGTTGGTGGTTCAATCCCCGGCCCTGCAGTCCCATGTCGAAGTGTCCTTGGGCAAGACACTGAACCCCGAGTTGCCCCCGATGCTGTGTCATCGGAGTGTGAATGTGTGTGCATGTTTATCTGATGAGCAGATGGCACCTTGTACGGCAGCCTCGGCCACAGTGTATGAATGTGTGTGAACGGTGAATGGTTCCTGTACTATGTAAAAGCGCTTTGAGTAGTCGTTCAGACTAGAAAAGCGCTATATAAATACAGCACATGGGGACAGGGGGAAATAAATACCAGGGGTGAAAATAAATAGGGTAGAAAATGCAACGGAAGAATAAAACAGACAAAAAAATTAAACACACACAGAAATAAATACATTAAAAAAATAAGTAAGGAATACATAAAGTTGAAGATTATAACGGACAATAAATAAATAAGGTAATTATTACAAAGGTGAATAAATAAAGAAGCTAATTAAAAAAGATATATACATTTATGTCTCACTGTATAATTTAATTTCTACCTACATTTATTTCTTCATTGTATTTTTTGGGGCAATTAATTGTGTGCTTATTTATTTATTGAGCATTTATTTATTTCTGTATTTATTTTTAAATATGAAAGACCTGGTCCTCCATAGGTTGGGTGACGATGACTCCATATGTTGCATGTGTGTCGCCTCTTACAATCTTTAGTCATGTGACCCTTCCTCAAGCATCCAAAGCAGAGACGATTTTCATAGATGAATGCCTTTTTATCTTCACCACTCTTCGCCGCAAAGGTGGGACATTTGGTGATGATATGAGCTTCACTTTTACAGACGGAGCAAGGTGATTTTGATTTATTGCCGTTTGTTTCTTGTTTCTCCTGAGCAATACTCTTTGATTGTGTGTTTGTGTTGAGAGCTTTGGCTCTCTTTGGTGATCTTTCATCTGTGGCCTTGAAATGTATCAACAATGGAGAGGCAATAGGATTACAGGCTATCCGTGCCTCTTTACTCAGGAACTTTGTGAAGCATGCAAAATCTGGATAGTTTCCTCTACAACAATTCGACTCCACTTGCGTACAATCCATTCTGGTAGTTTTTTGAGCAACTTGTGATTTTCCTCACAATCGTTAAGAATAGCTAGACCTTTGACGTGTGGGATCGCCTCGGTGCAGCCTTGGAGGAAGTCAGCAAACTCTTGTAATGCTAGTGGGTCGTTTGGGTTGATCTTTGGCCATCTCATGAGTTTATCTCGGAAAGCCTGTTGTATGATGAACGGGTTCCCATATCTGTCTTGTAAGACCTTCCATGCTCCATTGTAAGCGCTCTCTGAATCTCGATAAAAGAAACCTTCTACAGCTTTGCGCGCCTCCCCTGCAAGATACATTTTGAGATAAAACATCTTCTCACTTGGTGGAAGGGGTTTTCTGTCAATAAGAGCTATGAATGACATCTTCCAATCTGTAAACTGTAAAGGGTTACCACTGAACGTGGTTGGTTCAGGGACCGGCAAGCGGTTC
>JAQOOF010000431.1:12500-27754 GCA_029931835.1 Etheostoma nigrum | reverse complement strand
CTTCCGGAACCAGCAGGTCCCCCCCTCCCCCTACCCTCTTCCTCACTCCTTCCCCTTCTTACCCCACCTCACCCTGCCCCTCCTGTAGCTGTCCCTCTCCCATCCCTCCCAAGATCCTCCTCCCCTCCCCCCCATCCTGCTCTGTGATAGTCTCAGGGTTCTGTTGAAAGCGCAGAGAGCATCATGAAGACACCAGGCAGGTCCGTAATACTGTTGTGGAGAAGTTTATTATTTTATACGTTGTCTTGTATGCTTAAACTATTCTTGGCCAGGTTGCCGTTGAAAATGAGAAACTGTTCTCAGTTTAAATAAAGGTTAAATTAAACAAAAACATAATACTTTTTTAAGGTGATGGACAGTAGCAGCAGAGAAATGCACAGAATTAAATAAAAAAAAACAGAAAAGAAAAGAAATGCAATTCAAAGAAGGTCAAATATTATATTAGTGTCTATTAATAAAAAATAAATTCATATTAATTAATAAAAACTAAATTCATTATTAAGTACTGTGTGGTTTTCTGTCAGGAAAAAAACATATGTGCACCCCCTCTGTGATTGGTTGATTTGAATATTTGCAAGGCGGGCGCAGGCGCCTTGTATAAAAGCCCGTGGGTTCCGTTAAACCGTTGCTTTATTGTCAAACTGTGACTGCTTTCGCATACACAGGGAGAGAATAAGGTTCCAGGCAAACTGAGCGATATACGGAGGTTGGGAGGGATAGAAAGAGAGAGATATCAGCACTATTTTCACATTTTTCAGCATTGAAGGACTTCTTGCCCGCACCAACAGTAAATTTGTTTGCTAGCTTATTGAAGTTGTTAGCATGCTAACGTATTTGTGGCAAGAAGAAAGCCATTTCTCAAAGATATCCATAAAAAGTCTCGTCTAAAGTTTGCCATAAGCCACCTGGCAGACACACCAAACATGTGGAAGAAGGTGCTCTGGTCAGATGAAACCAAAATCGAACTTTTTGGCCACAATGCAAGTTGTTAGAATGGCCAAGTCAAAGTCCAGACCTGCTATTGTGTTTTGCGAAAAATAATTCCTGCTTTGTTTTTGATATTTTAACAACAATAAATGTGATGTTTTTATTTGCTCCTGATTGACGACTGCAACACAGCCGTCATGTCACCCCCCCATTAGCTGAAAACAGTACACACAACTGTATTGTATAATACTCGTTCTTGTTAATGTAGTCTTTTAAATTCATTAATTATACCTATTCTTTGCAGTCCACTCTTATATGTATATACTTATGTTTCTGCTCTAAAAATAAGTAACGTTAATATTCATTCATTCATTACGTTACTGTTCATTTTAATGCTCAACTGTTTCATGAGGAAATCTTTGCACCCCAGAGATAAGACTGTTATAGTATATTACCCTTACAACTTACCTAATAGACAAAACATCATTAGGTCTTTTATTTTAAGTTGTATTTTTGTTCTAAATGGTCTTCATACAGTGACGATACAGTAGTGAAAGCAGAGGGAACAGACCTGACATTTAAATAGACCCCATTCCTTTATATGCTTGCTACAGTCATGCAACGTGTAATACAACAGACAACAAAGTTTAATACTTTTAATATTATTTTATTTTATAAATGTGCTTTTAGTCCCCCCCCCCCGGGTCGTAGCTAGTCTGATGGGGACAGGGACATGAGAGGAGACTTCAGACTCTCCAGGGGATCCTTCTACGGTCTGATGGCCATCGTCGCCCCTAAATGACGGCCCTCTATTCCTCGTCTGTCCCTGAAGAGATGGTTTATACAGGATATACATCAGGTGGAGGCAGTAACAGCTGATACGTTTTAACATTACGCTACTGTTAACGTTACTGGCAGACAATCAGCTGATCGCTATTTTGGTGAGCTGACGCTCACATCGGAATATGTACAACTTGTTAAGATCACACATCTAACACTAAAACTTCTACAGCGGAACAATAGTTTAACACAAACAACAATGTACTACAACACATGTAACGTTATCTTATAACTTATTTGCCAATCTGGTTAAACTGCCACTGTTAGCTAGCTAAGGTTGGCTTGCTAGCACGGCAATTACGGTACCAATAAAGGTTATAGTTCGTGGTACAAAAATCATTACAGACTGTAAATTGAATCAAATATACATATACAGGTGGCTTATATGTTATAAGTATAGCAAAAAGACTCACGTTCAACTTACATTTGTATTGCTCCGTCGGTCTCCCTATCGCGTCTAACTGTTAGCCCCGCCCCTTCCTCTACGTAGCCAAGATGGCAACCGTTGAGTGTGGAAAGTGTCCATCGATGTACACTCATTTTTCGTGGCGTTTTGAGTGCACCATCCGGGTATTTAAGTGTACTGCATTTGACCTCACTTCGACAGTGTGAACGCTCTATGTACTCAAATAGTTAGTATTTAGTACAGAAGTGCGCGATTTGAGACAAAGCCTCGGACACAATAACACACACACACAACACAATTAATCAATAAAAACAACCAAGCACTCACACATTGGCGCCCCTTTCCACACAGAGCACCCAACATTAGTCAGGAACACAAACAGATCATTAATTCATTAGGTAATAACAAACACATAGTCATAAAACCTGCAGACAAAGGGGGCCAAATGGTTATTCAAGACAAAAACAATTAAATTTTATAAGCCAACAGACACCACAAAAAATGACACCACATATTATAGACTACTGACTAACACATTACAAATAGAAACACAAACACTTATTAGGGACATTACAGACAAAGTTTACCAAAACAAATTCATTAACCTTAAATAGAAAAAGTACCTGGACGGCCCGGATGAGCCCAGGTCTTGCCTCTTCTACCTCCTCCCAAAGATCCACAAGCCTCCTGTGACTTGGACGGTCCCCTTTGTTGTTCCGGTCGGCAGACCAATAGTCAGCGACTGCGGATCAGAATCCTACAACATCACAGAATACATAGACCACTTCATTAACCCACTTTCTAAACTGCACCCCAGCTACATCAAGGACACCTATGAATTTGTTAATAAAATAAAAAACCTCCAAGTACCCGGTCACACTCTCCTCTTTACAATAGATATAGAATCACTTTATACTAATATTGAAACTTCACTTGGTCTCTCTGCCATAAAACACATTTTTAATAAGCACCCTGACCCATCCAGACTAGACAGCCATATCCAGCAATTACTCCATCTTACACTCACCAGGAACGACTTCTGTTCCGGGGAAAGGCCTTCCAGGAGCCATTACATTGACAACATAACCTATATGGTTTAGGAAATAAAGGGAACTGACTGACTTCAGGGCTTTAGTCACATCTTCTGTTTTGTTTCCTTAAATGTATTCAGTTTAAACAAACTCATTGTTTATCACCGGCAAAAGAAAAGTTATACATAACTGAAATTATTGCTAAATGAGCTATCTTGCTGATTACATATTAAAGTTAAGCAAGTTCTTTGAAATAATGTTTTTTACAACGATTTGATGCAGCAAACTGTACCCTATAACTGTAAGATTTTGCCAAGTCTGCCCTCACCCAGCAACACAGCTGGGTGTTGGCATGGTTAACCTGTTTGGCTGGGTGAAAGGCACACCTGGCTACAGTTTTAAGGACCCATCACATTATTCAAGAACTTCAGCTTCACAGCTGTAAAAATGGCCTCAGGGCTAGGAGGGTTAAGAGAGTCATAGTGCTCCCGCCGTTACCCGCGTTACCTTGAATTTCGCCATTGAAACTCAAGTGCTGGGCGGGCAGTAGCCCTTGTCCAAAGGACTTCAGGCCCCCGGGGCAACTCGGGTGTCGACCCCGCCAACGACGCAACCGGCGGGGTCTAGGTCGGACTAACCATAGAACATGACGTCCGGCCTACTCTATTTCGCGTTGTTTAACGCCTCGCGTCGGCAGGGAGTGCTTACCCCCTCCCGTCACCCATAGTATGTCGCCGCGCCTCTTAGAATGGAGAACGGCCCTGTCACCAACCATGTCAAGCTTCCACAAGAAGCCCTGGTTGAGGGGTGTTTTCATTCTCCAGTCTGACACTGTGACCGGCCTCCATTCGCCAACCAGCCTGAGAAACATCGTCAGTAGGAATCTCTTTTTAATACTGCAACCGGCCTCCACTCGCAAACCATCCTGAGAAACATCGTCAGAGGGAATCTCCGTCTGACTTTATTGGAACCTCACCGACCGTCCAGGAGGGGAACATCCCCTCCTATCCAGCATACCGCCCCAGGTTGTTTTTTTTATTTTTTATTTTTTATTTTTTTAAACTTTATCAGACAATGATTTATACATCTTGAACATATCGAGTGTATACAACAAGACCCGTCTACTGAACAAAATCGCCAGTCTTGCCACTCGGGAGGCTGGAACTCCCATCTCCTTCAAAATGTCCCCATTATCAGGGTGCCACTTGCCACGGGCACCCATAGGAAATCCGTGTATGGAGACGCTCGTAATCTCCGGCCATTGCTTGACAACCAAGGACGACAACTCTTTGTATTTCACACATTTTGCGGAAGCAATGGTCTTTAGGGAGGAGCAGGACGTCTCGAAGCGGATGGCCACATCAATGACCAGAGCTTTGTCTTTCTTGAGCAATAGGATGTCAGGAACGATAACAGATCCTTGGCCAGTATTACGATGTGGTTCGCTCAGAACCTTCCAGCCCCGGAACGAGGCCTCCTTCTTAAGGATATCACAGACTTTGTTATGGTTCCTCATCCTCATCTCTTTGAGTCTCGGGCAGAACCCAGCTATATGCTGGGTAGACTCGATCCCTCTCTCGCATAACCCGCAGACGCGCCGCCCAGCAGAGAGACCCCTCTCCGCAGATCGGGTCTGGGTGTAGAGGATGTTCGCTCTCAACCTCAACCCAAGAATTACTTCAGACTCTCGGAGGACACCAGCCGACAGTCTTCTAATCCAGTCATTACTGATCTTATCATTCCGAAACATCTGGACACCAATGCCTTGGTTGGGGAGGCGACTCCATCTGTCATGCTCCAGTCGCCTCCAGTCCACCAGGGGGACAGCACTTAGGACACCAGACAAAATTTCTTTAGGGGCCTCCACCGGCAGGAGGGACAGCCTACACAGCACTCCGAGTCTACTGGGCGTGACCGCAACCTTTGCCATCTTTGCAATGATGGGATCATCAGAGTTGTATAGAGCTACAACCCTTCGTAGTTGCATCAAGGGGACCTGAGTGCTTAGTTTGAGAACACCCAGGCCCCCGTCTTTCGCTCTGGCATAAATAAGTCCATCGGCGGAACAGGCAGGAAGATGGAGCCACTTTTTGACTTTGGACTTGACCATTCTGTCGCAATCTTGCAGGAGGACACTAACTGCATTGCCCAAATCAGCAACATAGAGAATCCTGGGCAGGCAGAACACTTTCAGGATTTCCAATCTCTGTGTAGGCTTAAGGGGAGCCAAGGTTATCTTATCCAGCCAACTGACAAGCGAATCCCGGATCTGAGGTAGGCAGACTCCTTTGCTCGGGCTTATGCGCAGTCCCAGGTAGGCCTCACTACCGTCAGGTTGCACAAAGGGGATATTGTCACCTCTAAACTGCCAGGGGGGACAGTTATTGACGGATAGCTTTCTCTGCTCAAAGTTCAGCATGAACCCATGACACTTAGATGTGTTAATCATCAATCCAGAGTTACTACAGAACTCTTCCAGGATCTCGAGGTTGATGGACATGTTGAGCCAGGAATCGCTCAACAGGAGCAGGTCATCTGCGAATGCTAACGCTGTAAGCGTTGAACCTCCCAAGGCGAAGCCCGGCCCCTCAGTAGACAGGACATCGAGGAGCGGGTCAATCGCCAGGTTGAACAGGAGAGGCGAGAGCGGGTCACCTTGCTTCACACCGCTGTTGATCTTTATCTTTCGTGATGGTCCTTCTGGCAACTTAATTCTTGTAAATGCATTCTGGTATGAGTTTGCAACAATGGAAAAAAGCATGGGATTCACCCGTCTTAACTTCAGTATCGTAAGTATGTGCTTATGGGCCACTGAATCAAAGGCCTTGGCGAAGTCAATGAAGACCACGGCCAAGGGACAGGCCCGTCTCTTGCTCCAAGTCATTACGCCCTCAAGAGTAGTCAGGTTTTCCGCACAGCCAGGAGAGGAAATAAACCCTCTCTGGCGCTCATTAATAGGACATGCCAACGATAGTCTTTTCGCCATCAAATTAGACAACAGTCTTATGAACAGAGACCCAATGGTGATGGGCCGCCAATAATCAATACTGTTCTGTTTAGCAAGGTCGGGACCCTTGGGAATGAGTGTAGTGGAACAGACCTTCAAACAACGAGGAACTTTGCCGTTGTAGAGGAACATGTTCAGAAGACCAGACGTTTTAAGTTCGTAGGGGTCCCACCGCAGCAGGATAGACTTAGTCACCCCGTCAGGGCCAGGGGCGGATTGTGACTTCATTTTCTTCAAAGCCAAAAGGACGTCGGAGGCGGTAATAGGGCCATCTAGACCTCCGCAGTCCGCTGGGGGCAGGACCCCAAATCTTCCCATTGTGCGGAACTTAGGTTCAGATTCCCAAATGGCGGCAAATCTGGACTCAACAATAGCTGGATCAATAGTGCACAAGGTTTTATTAGTTCCATCAAGGATGAGTCTCGCACAGTCCGGCCTACTGAGTTTGTACAAACGCTGAAATTGTCGGAACTTAGCATTTTTGCGGGGCCGAGGACGTGTAAAGGGACCCCTAATACTCCGCACATTGTGGATCTTGGGATGCGGTCGCAGTTTGACCAACAGTTTCTTCACGTATCCACACACCTCGACATGGGAGCAAGTGTGGGCATCAAAGCCGAGGTCGCGTGCGCTGCCCATGATTGTAGGGTGAGTTCTTAGTGTATCACAAAACTGATCCTTGCCGAGCCACGGTTCAGCCACTGGCATAGGACAGGTCACACTGGGAAGGCTCGATGGCACAGCCTTTTCTCTATCACTCTTGGCAAAAATAGAGGTAAGTAATACTCCAGGGGGCAACAGTTCGTGTGCCTTGCGGAGATGAATACTCCTTGCCCGCCCGGAGGCGAACGACCTGGGACAGAACTCACATTTAAAAGGGGCTGCCACCCTCATCAAAGTTCTGGAGCTGCACTTAGGAACATGAACGGCAGCAGATCGTAGCAGCCTAAAGGATCTCTCACACTTGGTACAGCTGAAAGAGACCCCAGGAGCAACATGGAATGATCTGAAGTGTTTAGCTGCCGCAGCAGCAGAGGGAAGTCCTTCGGGACACACCGGACAACATTGCTCAACCCAAGGCAACTTAAGCTCAACTTTCACAAACTTGCCGGAATCGTTTGCGGCACTTCAGACTTCTTAAGAGATCTTTATCCCAATGCATGAGGCGAACATTATTAGGCTGGCAAATCCTGGTAAACAAGGTCCTTTTAGCTGAAGCGCGGGACCTGGGGGCGACGGGCGAGCCCCCTGGGCTTCCAATAGTGGAAAGCCTCTTAGGACGAAGAACTCTTAGGCACAACGCTTTTGGGATCGCATCAGCACTGGAGGGAAGCTTGGATTTCTTATATGGCGCCAAGGGGGTCGTGTCACCAGTCGACCTCCTCTTCCTAGCACTCATAGTAGCTCTCTAGGTAACACACCGGCCGTCAGGAATTCTGGGGAGAGAGCGAGACTTGGTAAGCACGGACCAGAGGTATCGGATGAGCCTTATACTCTAAGCGAGTCACAACGCATGCACAAGACCACAAGGACACAGGTTAGTTGGTAGAGTAGGGACCAACGTAATGGAACGCCACCACCGAGGGTTTCGCTAGATAGTAGAAGGGAGATTCAGAGAGATTCCTCCCCTAAGTCTGCTTAAGAGAGTCATAGTTACTCCCGCCGTTTACCCGCGCTTCATTGAATTTCTTCACTTTGACATTCAGAGCACTGGGCAGAAATCACATCGCGTCAACACCCGCCATGGGCCATCGCGATGCTTTGTTTTAATTAAACAGTCGGATTCCCCTGGTCCGCACCAGTTCTAAGTCAGCTGCTAGGCGCCAGCCGAGGCGACCCAACAGGACCCCGCGCGAACGGGGCCCAGCGGGCGCCGTAGCTGGGGAGATCCGCGAGAAGGGCCCGGCGCGCGTCCAGAGTCGCCGCCACCACCGCCGTACCCGATCCCCTCCGCCGACCCGCCTTCCACACGGCGACGGACACCGTCCCGCGAAAACCCCCGCACGACGACACGAGTGCCGCCGACGAGGGCCCCGCGAGACGGGCCGCGCACCGCGCTTCCAGCGGCGGAGGGAGGAGGGCGACGGGGCGACTGCTCCCCCAGCCGCGGCTCGAGCCCAGCCCCGCTGCATGCGGGCCCGACGGGCGCCCCATCCCCGTCCCCGGAGGGTCGGAGAAGGAGGGAAATAGAGGCTGAGCGCCAACGGGGGAGGAAGGCGAGCCGTCAGGCTCACGCACCGCACCGGGCATCCCGAAACACAAGTCTGCACTTAGGGGGACGAAGGCACGACCGAAGTCCGCCTGCGACAGCCCCAGCCGCGGAAACGCGAACGTTTCCGATTGATGACAAAGCGACCCTCAGACAGGCTATCAGCCTCCTCCATAAGCCCCAAAAAGATGCACCGAAGCTAGACTAACACCCTCCAGCACCCACACACTCCCTCCCAAGGCCCAGTAAGTGGCTCTAAGTCTGGCCTTTGACCTCCAGGGCTGCAGGCCTCCCCTATAAGCCCCAAAGAGAAGCACTGTCTTCCCTTACACTGCTCATCCTAAAAATGGGACATTTGGCCTTTTTTAATAGGCTCTAAGGCTGTGTCAACATGCTCCAGCACCCTCACCCTCATTGATATGCAAATAGAGTCATCACAGGCACAAGCTCAACGCATACACACAGACACACACACTTACTCCAATGGGTAGGTGTAACACACACAGACTCAAATAATTTGGAGGCCATGAGACTTTAGCTGAGAAACTTTTATCATCGGCATACTCAGACAAGCTCAACAAGCATTTTGATATGCATCCAGAATCCCAAACTGCATTTCTATTGTTGAATGATGACCTCCTGGCCATCGGCCGGAACTCTGACCTGTTCCCTCCCTGAGGTTTAGCAAAGTTCAAGTGGCCAATCAATCTTTTCTGTCACTTACTGCTTTGAAGCTGAAAAGCAGGTGCATGATTGGGGCACTCTTAGCTTTCCCTGCACTCTGACCTGTTTACTCCCGGAGGTCTTGCAAAGTTCAAGTGGCCCATAAATCTTTTCTGTCACTTACTGCTTTGAAGCTGCTTTTTTACACATCATCACTAAGATACGACTTAGTGCAAGTTGCACAATAATAGATACAATTATATAAATAAATAACAGTACATGTTTTACACATTAAAGACAAATTAAGCTATCTACAGCTTCATCAATAATAGTTAAACAGTTTCATTTTTTTTCTCAACTTGTACATATTTTAAAGGATTTGTTAAAAATCTATCTATCAATTTATCTATCTATCTATCTATCTATCTATCTATCTATCTATCTATCTATCTATCTATCTATCTATCTATCTATCAGCACTGGCACCCCACAGGGGTGTGTGCTCTCAACACTGCTTTTCTCCCTCTACACCAACGACTGCTCCTCAGGAGACCCATCTGTTAAACTCCTGAAGTTCGCTGACGACACAACGGTCATCGGCCTCATCAGGGACGGTGATGAGTCGGCCTACAGACGGGAGGTGGATCAGCTGGCTCTCTGGTGCAGTCAGAACAACCTTGAGCTCAACACGCTCAAAACTGTGGAGATGGCCGTGGACTTCAGGAAGAGACCCCCCACTCTTCCCCCCATCACCATACTCAACAGCCCTGTGTCTGCTGTAGAATCCTTTCGGTTTCTGGGATCCACTATATCCCAGGACCTGAAGTGGGAGCCCAACACAGACACCATCATCAAAAAGGCCCAGCAGAGGATGTACTTCCTACGCCAGCTCAGGAAGCTCAACCTGCCTAAGGAGCTGCTGGTCCACAGCTGACTTCTTACCCACAGTGTCAGGTTCAATTCTGGTCAATTACCCAGTAACACTGTCTCTACAGCACCTGTTTACAGGTACCACTTATTATTCCACTTATTTAGTATTATTCATCATTCCCATTCTCACATCTGACTTATTATTTTTTATTTATTCATCATTCTAATTTCCTAATACATAACTGTTCATATGTTCATACTGTTCATATTGTAATATAATAACATGATACTATTTATCCCAGTATCCTTTGCACTATGCTCCACATTTAAAATAATTTTATTGATCTCTTCATTGCACTCATGCCTCTATATTGTTTCTGTTTAGAGTATGTATATATATATGTTAGTGTGTATATCTTTGTTTTGGTTGTTTTTATATGTGTAAGCACAGTGTGAGTAACGATGCTCCAAAGAAAAATTCCTTGAATGTGTCCACATACCTGGCAAGTAAAGCTGATTCTGATTCTGATCTATCTATCTATCTATCTATCTATCTATCTATCTATCTATCTATCTATCTATCTATCTATCTATCTATCTATCTATCTATCTATCTTAAGGGGATGGTGATTGACTTTCTCACACTTGACTAAAATAGGGGAAGCAGCGTTCAGGTTTTAGGCTCCATATTTCTGGAACAAAGTTCCAGAAAACTGCAGATCAGCTGCCACTCTCAGTTCTTTTAAAACAAGGCTGAAGACCTTTCTTTTTGATGCTGCCTTTGATTCATTTCTTAAACTTCATTAAGAATGGTTTTGTCAAATGTTATCTGTTTTATGCTTTTTGTGTCTTATGTTTCTTATGTTCTGAAATGTGCTCTATAAAAAATGTCCTGGCCTTGCCTATATATATTGATCTCTCTCTCTCTCTCTCTCTCTCTCTCTCTCTCTCGCTCTCTGCTCTCTCTCTGTGCCAGTCATGCTCTGTGACGTCACATCTAGCCACTATAACTGAGACGCACGCCAGGAGCAGAGTTGATTCGCACTCTTCAACTGAGACGGTAAGTCAACTTCTCTTTAGCTCCGTGTTTTCCTGGAGTTTACTAATGATTTGTGTCTTTAGACTAAGTGTCTTTAGACTAGTTTACTAATGATTTGTGTCTTTAGACTTTTAAACCTGTGTTATCTGTGGTAAACGGTGGCATGAACGCTCAGACTGTGCGTAATAGCGAAGGAGTTCCCAGCGGATTAGTTGTTTTTTATGCAGCACGCACTCCTTTGCTTGTGAAAGTGTTTTACTGTGTTAAAACTGTATTGAAGTGGTGTTATTTGTCTCTTTAGACTTTTAAACCTGTGTTATCTGTGGTAAACGGTGGCATGAACGCTCAGACTGTGCGTAATAGCGAAGGAGTTCCCAGCGGATTAGTTGTTTTTTATGCAGCACGCACTCCTTTGCTTGTGAAAGTGTTTTACTGTGTTAAAAACTGTATTGAAGTGGTGTTATTTGTCTCTTTAGACTTTTAAACCTGTGTTATCTGTGGTAAACGGTGCCATGAACGCTCAGACTGTGCGTAATAGCGAAGGAGTTCTAGCTGATTAGTTTTTTTTTATGCAGCACGCACTCCTTTGCTTGTGAAAGTGTTTTACTGTGTAGAAAACTGTATTGAAGTGGTGTTAATTTGTCTCTTTAGACTTTTAAACTTGTGTTATCTGTGTTAAACGGTGGTGTCAATGCCCAGCTGTTTAATTATTTTTTCCGTTGTGTGTGTGTGTGTTAAGAGACCACTCCCCATTGGAGTCAATGTGTGTCTGTGTGCGTGTGTGTGTGTGTGTGTGTGTGTTGATCTTCTGCCTGTGGTAACTCTACATTTGCATATCAATGACTTTAGCAGACAGAGAGGCAGAGTTTCAAAGTGGCATTCAGTCAAAGATGTGATTTAACTTCAGCCTTGACGCTGCAAAGGTTAAAAAAAATAATTTTTTGTCACTTTTATTTTTTTCAATATTTGCCCAGTTATAGGAGATTGTGGATGAGGATGAGAGGGAGGCCGAGGTTGCCAGCGAGGGGGAAACGGCTGCTGCTGTGGAGGAGGCTGGCGGTGAGGAGGTGGCTGGTAGCGAGGAGGTGGCTGGTGGCGAGGAGGAGGCTGGCGGCGAGGAGGAGGCTGGCGGCGAGGAGGAAGCTGGCGGCGAGGAGGAAGCTGGCGGCGAGGAGGAGGTTGGCGGCGAGGAGCCAACAACCTCCACTGCCGCAGGCCGTCAGGTTACTGCCATGCGGCAGCTGTTTAGGGGGACAGGGACGGACATCGGGAGGATGCAACCTCATCTTCCCTAAGTCCATTGGTAAGATTAAAAATACAATATGTGTGTGTGTATTACTTGAATTCCATGTCAATGTTACTCACAATGTTCCTGGTACGTTTGCAGACGACTACCTGGTGGAGTACAGGCGGCACCACGAGGGGGCCGGCCCGACCTCAAAGCAAGTAGAAAACGCCCTTTCAAAGGTCAACCGGGTGAAGACCTTCATCTTCTACCTATGCCAGGGGAAGACAGAGCTCTACACCTGGAGATTTTTGTAGAATATAAAGGGCATCAGAGAATAAGTGTGACTTGTTTAAGTTCTTATTTTTTGGTTTCACACACAAAATCACATTCAAGAAATCCAAAGTACATAGGACTGCATGGTCAAAACCAGTAATGGCTTGTATAACCATACGAGCTTGAAACAAGCCTGATGTGAACAGCAACTAATCCCAACATGTGTTTCAACAGATGGGCAGAACACCTCCTGAGGGAACGGAAAACAATAACAACGGCAAATTTCTACCTCAGAAATGTCTACCAATTTGTGAGGTACCTCAAGGAAACCCCTCCGCCAAACGCGAGGCTGACCCAACCACAGATTGTGGGGGTGGTCAGAGCGGTGAAACAGAGCTTCAATTTTATCGGGAGGCAGGTGGTCACCCACCAAATGGAGGTGAAGCGAAGCAAATTGGAGAGGTTGGTATCCAGGGAAACATTGAAAATGTGCCAGGACAGGGCACGAAAGAGGATCCCTGAAATCCTGAGTAAGTGTTATCCTTCTCACCACAGCCATGTGTGGTCTCTCTCCAAGGTGCTGAAACTGAGCTCTTTTCTTGTCCGTTTTTCAGCTGAACTGGAAGCGGACCCCCTGTCCCAGGCCCGCTACCGCTTCTACGGCTATATTGCCGCATTCATTGGGAGCATCTACGGCCACCGGCCGGGGGTGCTCTCCAACATGAGGGTTTCTGAGGTCATGGCAGCCAAAGAGAAGGCGGATGACGGGGTGGTGATTCGTGTAAGTCTGTCTAGACAGAATTACAGTTGTAGTCACTGCGTTTTATTTGAAAATCATCTGACGAGAGTCTGGATATGTTTTCTCTGATTTGCATATCAATGAACACAAAACCAACAAACATTTTGGGGCAGCGCAAATTTACCTGACCGTGGGAGAGTTCTCCTGGATGGAGAGGTGGCTGGCCATCCGGGAGCAACATGCTCCGCCCAACAACCTTGTGTTTTTTACAGCAGGCAAGGGCCCGGTAAAAAACATGGTCCGGTACATGCAGACGACATGGGTGGAGATGGGCCTGCCGGGGAGGCCCAACTTCACTGACCTGAGGACTGCTGTGTCGGCACATGTGAGTATTCCTCAGTCATCATTCTGCGGTGCTGTGTTTCATAGAAAGTCTGCTATACACATCATTTTGTCTTGCTCTGTTCTTCTCTTTCAGACCAAAAACGTCCACACCAAAGACATAAGGAGGGAGATGGCGACCTTCATGTGCCACGATGTCGGCACATCAGACAGGTTTTATGCACTTAATTTGAGTGTAGCGCAATGCCGGGCCATCAGGGAGCATTTTGAGGCAGTCTCAGCTACCCCGGAGGGAGCAACTGCCTCAGCCACCCCCTCCACCTCGGCCACCCCATCCACCTCGGCCACCCCATCCACCTCGGCCACCCCCTCCACTTCAGCCACCGCCTCCACTTCAGCCACCTCCTCAAAACGCCGCCGGAAGGACACCACCGCAGAGGAAAGCTCCACCTCATGCTCCGATGAGGTGGAGTACCAGGAGTCTGGGTCCTCTTCCGTGGACGAGGAGGTGGAGGCAACAGAGGAAGAGGATTCCAGTGTAAGTAAAAACTAGACTTTAAAAACACTCTCTTGGTTGTTTGTTCTCCCAGACACCCACAGTTGGGGTGGGATGGACACGTGGGATTAAACACTTAAAATGTCACGACTTTGGGTAAGGGGAGGGCAGTTTAGGGAAGCCCAACCCAACATTTAGTCGGGAGATTGACTTTTCCCAAGTGTCCAAATGGTCTATCTCCCTATAAATGAATGCAAAGTGCCAGAATGCCCAAACCCACACAGTAGTTCTCTGTATCAGCAGGGCCATGCGGAAGAGAAACAGAAGAACAAAAAGATGGCCTCCATCAGGAAGCCACTTTCTGTAAGTTCAACCTGTGCTTTAAAAGCTTTGTTCTGTGACACCAAACATACGTGGACAGACTCTGAGTTTGAATTGTGTCTGTGCTTCCTCTACAGACACCGAGCAAGAGGACGGTCAATTGGACCGCGAAGGTAGAACTTAGTCCACTTGTGATTTTGTCAAAAGGAATTTCGGCCAGGACCAAGAGGGCGGCAAAGAGATCTATCCAGAGAAGAAAAACAGAAAAATTAAGGAAAGTTCTCATTAAAAAGAAGACGGAAAGAAAGTAATAAACCAAAATGTTTTTTGCTTTTTTAGATTTAAAACATTTGGTTTTTGCACATTCAAAATATTTGGGTTTTTTATATTTAAATTATTGTTTTTTTCATATTTAAAACATTCAATGTTTTTTATATTTAAATTATTTGTTTTTCATATTTGAAACATTTGCTGTGTTTATATTTAAGATTTGAGCTTTTTCATATTTAACCTATTTGGTGTTTTTTATATTTAAATTATTTGTTTTTAATATTTAAAACGTTTGGTGATTTTTATATTTAAATTATTGAAACATTTTCTGTGTTTATATTTAAGATTTGAGCTTTTTTCATATTTAACCTATTTGATGTTTTTTATATTTAAAAGATTTGTTTTTAATATTTAAAACATTTGCACAGAATATATTTAAGATTTGAGCTTTTTTTGTATGTAACGTATTTGGTGTTTTTTAGATTTAAATTATTTGTTTTTTTCATGTTTAAGATATTTGATGTTTTTTAATATTTAACACATTTTTGGTTCTTATATTTAAGATTTTTGTTGTTTTTATATTTAAGATTTTT
>JAQOOF010000431.1:0-5000 GCA_029931835.1 Etheostoma nigrum | reverse complement strand
GCCAGCCGAGGCAATGAAGCCCCTCTGGCGGGGATGGATCGGACACACCGCCGTCATCCGACCCGTGATAATACGAGAGTAAAGCCTCAAGACCACAGATGCAATCGTAATCGGTCGCCATTGGTTCACATCCGCATGCAAACCTACATCTGAGGTCTTAGGAATTAGTACTGTCCGACACTCCTTAAAGACCCCCGGCAGAGTTCCAGAGACCAGCCAAGTGGAGTACATCCGTGCCAACTTAAGACCTTTGGGATCCCAGTCCAGCAAATCCTTCCTGGAGATGCCATCAGGACCGGGAGAGGTCTTCGCCTTCATAGACCGGAGATGAGTACTGACCTCCATTGGAGAAATAAGGTGTCGGAAGACTGAATTATCCACCCTGCCGTAGCCGTCAAACTGACCCATTCCCTTAAACGAGCTCACCTCACCCCACCTACCTCGGAACACGGCTGTGATCTCCGGTAAGGGGACTGGGCACGATGCACCCAGCTGTCCATCCAAGACATACAAGGCAAGCTTCGCCGTGTCGGAGCGGAACAATCTGTACAGAAATCTCCTGGCCCTCCTCCTTCTGTTGTACCTTTTGTCCACTCCTAGGAACGGGGGCTCAACAGGCCTCGACTTGGCAGAACCTCCAATCCTCCTCTTCCCTAAACTCCGGATCAGCGCAGAGGCCGCAGATGCAATTGCCCCCTGACGGCAATCGTCCTCTGTGACAGGTTGCACCTTGGAATCATCGACAGACATAGCCGCACCAACCGCCTCCAACAACGCTGCTCTGACCAAGGCGGGTGGTTCCGGTGCTTCCCTAGGAGCAACCAACGTCCTAGTAAGCAAGAGTGTCCGATCCTTCAACTGTCGATTGATTTCCACCTGTCTCTGAAGAGCCTTACACACAGATCTGCACTCTAATCTAGCCTTTCTCCTTTTCTTCCCAGAGGGAGGGGGCAAAGTCGTTACCTTAACTGGGACGGTCGACGACCTGACCCTCGATTGGGGAGCCGACCCCTTCAATCCCGCCGTCGCTCTCAGCCTGGCCAGAGAGCCGAGTCGCTTGCTTTCCTCTGCCCGAGCAACCTCGTCCAGGTAGTCTGCTAGGTGAGCATGCCGCTTGTGCTGTGATAGACCCCGAGTCGTCGGAAAGACCCTGGTGCACGATGTGCACCAGAATCTGGGCCCTAACACCAGCTGGGGACTACGTCCCCCCTTGCACTTCGGGAAGTGACAAGCTATCTGGTGCTTGTTGGGTCTCACCAACTCACACTTACGGCACCTCCACAGAACGTCTCTCACACTGTGGACCCTCTTCAAGTGAATGAGAAGGCCACTAGTGGAAGAGGTCTGTTTACCACACAGTCCGCATGGGTCGGGCGTGGGCAGAGTAATTACAAGCGGCGCGGACGCTCCACCGTCCAAGGCGACGTGTTCAATCACAGGGTCGGCAGGAGTCGGGCCGTGGGGGGTATAGTACACGACTGGCTGTCCGGCGCCGCTGATGCCAGTCATTAATTCATCCCTCCCCACCGATTCAACCACTGGGCTCGAACCTGCAGACCTGGCGGCCTGCGGTGTCCCAGGGACGTGTGTACCGGACGGGCTCTCCAGTCTCCGGTCCGAAGTGTCAAAGGGTGCCCTGGTGGTATTCAGGACCTCCCCAAACCTGGGGACGGACCCTTTCCCACCACTGAGAGGAACCGCCCGTTTCGTTGGAGGAGACAGCGCCGCCGAGTCTCCTTCCAACTTCCTCTTGGGCTCGCTGCCTCCAGCGGCCCTGAGCTTACGCCAGTAGGAGAGAGACAAACGATTGACCTTGGGTGCAGAGGCCGGAAGACTTGCATCACTGCCAAACGTGCTCCCCCCACATTGACTACGGCTCCCTTCATCCCGCAACATAGGAGGCTCCTCGCTCCCACAAGTGGAGCCAGGAGGAACTCCTCTCTCCCCATCATCATCCGACTGATGGGTGCTCAAGACCTCCGGTCCCTTGGCAGCATCAAGAGTCTCCCCGAGCCCGGGGACCAACCTCGACGTGCCCAACAGAGGGTTCGCTCCTGTTGGTGAGAAAGAAGCCTCCAAGCTCACCAACCCCCTCTTGGACTCACTGCCGCCAGTGGGTCCGAGCTTGCGCCTTCTGGACAGGGACAAGCGATTGACACGTGGCACAACGGCCTCAGGACTGAACCTGATATTAGAATTGTCAACCACACCCGCATCACAAAGGGTGCCACTCCCAACTCCGGTAGCCACAGGAAGCTCCGTCACCTGTGAGACAGGTGCCAGAGGAATTCCTCTCTCCCCGTCACCATCCGGCTGACGGGTGCTCAAACCTCCGGCCGATAGGAACCTTCTCCTCCAAGAGATGGAAAGCCGGTGGCGTCTGGGAGTGTCGGGCAGGGACTGACCCAACAACTCACCAGGAGAAGAAGGACCTCCGGAACCGGAGGGTGGGGGCCCAGGCAAGGGAGATGGGGTGGCAATACCATCGTGCCTGGACCCCCGCGCTTGACAGCGAGAGAAACAGCAGACCTCCACCGGCGCCAGGCCAGAGAGGGGGAATCCCCACTCAGCCATCTGCCAGGAGATCCGCTCCCGCCCAACATCTGTCAAACGCTCTCACTAGATCCTACTAGACAAAGTTCAGTAAGAACTACGGTGAGACTGGGCAAATTTCAAGTCTTGTCGAACCAACAACCTGATCACCGTTGGCTACTGTGGCGAGAACCTTCCCAGGCCCACAGAGCAAGAATAATACTTGTAATTTACCAAAGCTTTGCCACCAATCCATCTAATGTACAAGATTTATTCCAATATTAACCTGGGACGTAAGTAAGCCTATTCATCAACGTCCCAGATCGTCCGGCCTACTAGACGTCCAGGTTCCTCTCCCCTTCCCGCATGGGTTTTGGGTCTGATAAATGCACGCATCCCCGGAGGTCAGCGCTCGTTGGCATGTATTAGCTCTAGAATTGCCACAGTTATCCAAGTAACGTTAGAGCGATCAAAGGAACCATAACTGATTTAATGAGCCATTCGCAGTTTCACTGTACCGGCCGTGTGTACTTAGACTTGCATGGCTTAATCTTTGAGACAAGCATATGCTACTGGCAGGATCAACCAGGTAGCCCTCAGGACGGGCGTCCGGCCCGGAGGCCGGGCGCCGTGCACCGGGTCGGGAGGTGCCGGGCACCGGCCGCCTGTAAGGCGGCGGCCGGCCCCTATGCTGTTGCATCGGCTGGCGGGCAGAGTCATTGCCCTGATGCTGTTAGGGTTTGAGAAACATAGTGTTTGCCGGAAGCTCCGCTGCGAGCGTGCTGGCAGGTAGTCCCACCGGGGGATGTGGGCAACCGTGACGCCACAGCGGGCTACGGTGAAGGACTGCTGGGTCAGACGGGGCTTCTCGGTCTCGCTTCAGATCGGCCGGCCCTGGAGGAACGCAGGGGAAAAGGTCCGGAGACTCCCCCGCGCATGGCCCTCCAGGCCATAGAGGCGAACCCGCTGGCCGGAGGAACCGTCCGCCCGAACACCGGCACAAGGCCGGCCGGCGGGGGCCCTCCGATGGCGGGTCACGTTTGCGAATCGGTCAGTGGGTCAAAAGTGTGGAGAACCGCAGCAGCGTAGGGACAAACGCTGAACAAAGTGTCCGTTTGAGGTCTGCATAGGCTGGGCTTGCTACCCCGAGACTCATCGGTGACTTTCTCTGGAGGCCTATGTTTTCAAAAACTGGGTTTCCGAAATCGTGCAGATGGTAGCTGCGAAAACCACCCCAAAGTGACGCTCACCGGAGAAGGGACGAAAGTGCATAAGCGGTGCACCTTAAGCCGCCTCCCACCTTCCCCGGTCGAAAAACTTAGAAAAAATCCAGACTTTCGCGCACCTGGTAACCTAACTTTCATACTTAGAGTATTTTTTCGCAAAGTTTTTCGACCGAGGGAGGGGAGGGGAGGCGGTACAGGGTCAACCGCTTTCGGGGCCAAGTGGAGTACATCCGTGCCAACTTAAGACCTTTGGGATCCCAGTCCAGCAAATCCTTCCTGGAGATGCCATCAGGACCGGGAGAGGTCTTCGCCTTCATAGACCGGAGATGAGTACTGACCTCCATTGGAGAAATAAGGTGTCGGAAGACTGAATTATCCACCCTGCCGTAGCCGTCAAACTGACCCATTCCCTTAAACGAGCTCACCTCACCCCACCTACCTCGGAACACGGCTGTGATCTCCGGTAAGGGGACTGGGCACGATGCACCCAGCTGTCCATCCAAGACATACAAGGCAAGCTTCGCCGTGTCGGAGCGGAACAATCTGTACAGAAATCTCCTGGCCCTCCTCCTTCTGTTGTACCTTTTGTCCACTCCTAGGAACGGGGGCTCAACAGGCCTCGACTTGGCAGAACCTCCAATCCTCCTCTTCCCTAAACTCCGGATCAGCGCAGAGGCCGCAGATGCAATTGCCCCCTGACGGCAATCGTCCTCTGTGACAGGTTGCACCTTGGAATCATCGACAGACATAGCCGCACCAACCGCCTCCAACAACGCTGCTCTGACCAAGGCGGGTGGTTCCGGTGCTTCCCTAGGAGCAACCAACGTCCTAGTAAGCAAGAGTGTCCGATCCTTCAACTGTCGATTGATTTCCACCTGTCTCTGAAGAGCCTTACACACAGATCTGCACTCTAATCTAGCCTTTCTCCTTTTCTTCCCAGAGGGAGGGGGCAAAGTCGTTACCTTAACCCTTGTATTGCCCTTCATGTCACAGGTACTTGTTCAGTTTGTTTACTTTTGCATGTAAAACCCCCACCCAAACAAAAAAAAAATCACCCAAGTCACCGAAACGGAGAACAGAGAGGGATGCTTTTCGACCCGTTGTTGTGGGGAGCCCTTTTGGACCATGTTGTGATTGGATTTGGATTTTAAAAACACCCCCCTTTGAAGGCATGTTTCAACATCATCCAAACTTCTCGTTAACCCTTGTATTGCCCTTCATGTCACAGGGACTTGTTCAGTT
>JAQOOF010000430.1:0-27851 GCA_029931835.1 Etheostoma nigrum | reverse complement strand
TAAAACATCACAAAAACATCAGAAGAGGCCGAAACGCACGTTTCTAGCATGGAGAAGTGTGTTTAGCAGCTTCTATTAAGAAAGTAATGTAATCCTGTTGAAATGACAGTAGCAAGGTGAAAACATCACAAAAACATCAGAAGAGGCCGAAACGCACGTTTCTAGCATGGAGAAGTGTGTTTAACAGCTTCTATTAAGAAACTAATGTAATCCTGTTGAAATGACAGTAACAAGGTGAAAACATCACAAAAACATCAGAAGAGGCCGAAACGCACGTTTCTAGCATGGAGAAGTGTGTTTAGCAGCTTCTATTAAGAAAGTAATGTAATCCTGTTGAAATGACAATAACAAGGTGAAAACATCACAAAAACATCAGAAGAGGCCGAAACGCACGTTTCTAGCATGGAGAAGTGTGTTTAGCAGCTTCTATTAAGAAAGTAATGTAATCCTGTTGAAATGACAGTAACAAGGTTAAAACATCACAAAAACATCAGAAGAGGCCGAAACGCACGTTTCTAGCATGAAGAAGTGTGTTTAGCAGCTTCTATTAAGAAACTAAATGAAATCCTGTTGAAATGACAGTAACAAGGTGAAAACATCACAAAAACATCAGAAGAGGCCGAAACGCACGTTTCTAGCATGGAGAAGTGTGTTTAGCAGCTTCTATTAAGAAATTAATGTAATCCTGTTGAAATGACAGTAACAAGGTGAAAACATCACAAAAACATCAGAAGAGGCCGAAACGCACGTTTCTAGCATGGAGAAGTGTGTTTAGCAGCTTCTTTTAAGAAACTAATGTAATCCTGTTGAAATGACAGTAACAAGGTTAAAACATCACAAAAACATCAGAAGAGGCCAAAACGCACGTTTCTAGCATGGAGAAGTGTGTTTAGCAGCTTCTATTAAGAAACTAATGTAATCCTGTTGAAATGACAGTAACAAGGTGAAAACATCACAAAAACATCAGAAGAGGCCAAAACGCACGTTTCTATTATGGAGAAGTGTGTTTAGAAGCTTCTTTTAAGAAACTAATGTAATCCTGTTGAAATGACAGTAACAAGGTTAAAACATCACAAAAACATCAGAAGAGGCCAAAACGCACGTTTCTAGCATGGAGAAGTGTGTTTAGCAGCTTCTATTAAGAAACTAATGTAATCCTGTTGAGATGACAGTAACAAGGTGAAAACATCACAAAAACATCAGAAGAGGCCGAAACGCACGTTTCCAGCATGGAGAAGTGTGTTTAACAGCTTCTATTAAGAAACTAATGAAATCCTGTTTAAATGACAGAAACAAGGTGAAAACATCACAAAAACATCAGAAGAGGCCGAAACGCACGTTTCTAGCATGGAGAAGTGTGTTTAGCAGCTTCTATTAAGAAACTAATGTAATCCTGTTTAAATGACAGTAGCAAGGTGAAAACATCACAAAAACATCAGAAGAGGCCGAAACGCACGTTTCTAGCATGGAAAAGTGTGTTTAACAGCTTCTATTAAGAAACTAATGTAATCCTGTTGAAATGACAGTAACAAGGTGAAAACATCACAAAAACATCAGAAGAGGCCGAAACGCACGTTTCTAGCATGGAGAAGTGTGTTTAGCAGCTTCTATTAAGAAAGTAATGTAATCCTGTTGAAATGACAGTAACAAGGTGAAAACATCACAAAAACATCAGAAGAGGCCGAAACGCACGTTTCTAGCATGGAAAAGTGTGTTTAACAGCTTCTATTAAGAAACTAATGTAATCCTGTTGAAATGACAGTAACAAGGTGAAAACATCACAAAAACATCAGAAGAGGCCAAAACGCACGTTTCTATTATGGAGAAGTGTGTTTAGAAGCTTCTTTTAAGAAACTAATGTAATCCTGTTGAAATGACAGTAACAAGGTGAAAACATCACAAAAACATCAGAAGAGGCCAAAACGCACGTTTCTAGCATGGAGAAGTGTGTTTAGAAGCTTCTATTAAGAAACTAATGTAATCCTGTTGAAATGACAGTAACAAGGTGAAAACATCACAAAAACATCAGAAGAGGCCGAAACGCACGTTTCTAGCATGGAGAAGTGTGTTTAGCAGCTTCTATTAAGAAACTAATGTAATCCTGTTGAAATGACAGTAACAAGGTTAAAACATCACAAAAACATCAGAAGAGGCCGAAACGCACGTTTCTAGCATGGAGAAGTGTGTTTAGCAGCTTCTATTAAGAAACTAATGTAATCCTGTTGAAATGACAGTAACAAGGTGAAAACATCACAAAAACATCAGAAGAGGCCGAAACGCACGTTTCTAGCATGGAAAAGTGTGTTTAACAGCTTCTATTAAGAAACTAATGTAATCCTGTTGAAATGACAGTAACAAGGTGAAAACATCACAAAAACATCAGAAGAGGCCGAAACGCACGTTTCTAGCATGGAGAAGTGTGTTTAGCAGCTTCTATTAAGAAAGTAATGTAATCCTGTTGAAATGACAGTAACAAGGTGAAAACATCACAAAAACATCAGAAGAGGCCGAAACGCACGTTTCTAGCATGGAAAAGTGTGTTTAACAGCTTCTATTAAGAAACTAATGTAATCCTGTTGAAATGACAGTAACAAGATGAAAACATCACAAAAACATCAGAAGAGGCCAAAACGCACGTTTCTATTATGGAGAAGTGTGTTTAGAAGCTTCTTTTAAGAAACTAATGTAATCCTGTTGAAATGACAGTAACAAGGTTAAAACATCACAAAAACATCAGAAGAGGCCGAAACGCACGTTTCTAGCATGGAGAAGTGTGTTTAGCAGCTTCTATTAAGAAACTAATGTAATCCTGTTGAAATGACAGTAACAAGGTGAAAACATCACAAAAACATCAGAAGAGGCCGAAACGCACGTTTCCAGCATGGAGAAGTGTGTTTAACAGCTTCTATTAAGAAACTAATGAAATCCTGTTTAAATGACAGAAACAAGGTTAAAACATCACAAAAACATCAGAAGAGGCCGAAACGCACGTTTCTAGCATGGAGAAGTGTGTTTAGCAGCTTCTATTAAGAAACTAATGTAATCCTGTTGAAATGACAGTAACAAGGTGAAAACATCACAAAAACATCAGAAGAGGCCGAAACGCACGTTTCCAGCATGGAGAAGTGTGTTTAACAGCTTCTATTAAGAAACTAATGAAATCCTGTTTAAATGACAGAAACAAGGTTAAAACATCACAAAGACATCAGAAGAGGCCGAAACGCACGTTTCTAGCATGGAGAAGTGTGTTTAGCAGCTTCTATTAAGAAAGTAATGTAATCCTGTTGAAATGACAGTAGCAAGGTGAAAACATCACAAAAACATCAGAAGAGGCCGAAACGCACGTTTCTAGCATGGAAAAGTGTGTTTAACAGCTTCTATTAAGAAACTAATGTAATCCTGTTGAAATGACAATAACAAGGTGAAAACATCACAAAAACATCAGAAGAGGCCGAAACGCACGTTTCTAGCATGGAGAAGTGTGTTTAGCAGCTTCTATTAAGAAAGTAATGTAATCCTGTTGAAATGACAATAACAAGGTGAAAACATCACAAAAACATCAGAAGAGGCCGAAACGCACGTTTCTAGCATGGAGAAGTGTGTTTAGCAGCTTCTATTAAGAAAGTAATGTAATCCTGTTGAAATGACAGTAACAAGGTTAAAACATCACAAAAACATCAGAAGAGGCCGAAACGCACGTTTCTAGCATGAAGAAGTGTGTTTAGCAGCTTCTATTAAGAAACCAAATAAAATCCTGTTGAAATGACAGTAACAAGGTGAAAACATCACAAAAACATCAGAAGAGGCCGAAACGCACGTTTCTAGCATGGAGAAGTGTGTTTAGCAGCTTCTATTAAGAAATTAATGTAATCCTGTTGAAATGACAGTAACAAGGTGAAAACATCACAAAAACATCAGAAGAGGCCGAAACGCACGTTTCTAGCATGGAGAAGTGTGTTTAGCAGCTTCTTTTAAGAAACTAATGTAATCCTGTTGAAATGACAGTAACAAGGTTAAAACATCACAAAAACATCAGAAGAGGCCAAAACGCACGTTTCTAGCATGGAGAAGTGTGTTTAGCAGCTTCTATTAAGAAACTAATGTAATCCTGTTGAAATGACAGTAACAAGGTGAAAAAATCACAAAAACATCAGAAGAGGCCAAAACGCACGTTTCTATTATGGAGAAGTGTGTTTAGAAGCTTCTTTTAAGAAACTAATGTAATCCTGTTGAAATGACAGTAACAAGGTTAAAACATCACAAAAACATCAGAAGAGGCCAAAACGCACGTTTCTAGCATGGAGAAGTGTGTTTAGCAGCTTCTATTAAGAAACTAATGTAATCCTGTTGAGATGACAGTAACAAGGTGAAAACATCACAAAAACATCAGAAGAGGCCGAAACGCACGTTTCCAGCATGGAGAAGTGTGTTTAACAGCTTCTATTAAGAAACTAATGAAATCCTGTTTAAATGACAGAAACAAGGTGAAAACATCACAAAAACATCAGAAGAGGCCGAAACGCACGTTTCTAGCATGGAGAAGTGTGTTTAGCATTTTCTATTAAGAAACTAATGTAATCCTGTTTAAATGACAGTAACAAGGTGAAAACATCACAAAAACATCAGAAGAGGCCGAAACGCACGTTTCCAGCATGGAGAAGTGTGTTTAACAGCTTCTATTAAGAAACTAATGTAATCCTGTTGAAATGACAGTAACAAGGTTAAAACATCACAAAAACATCAGAAGAGGCCGAAACGCACGTTTCTAGCATGGAGAAGTGTGTTTAGCAGCTTCTATTAAGAAACTAATGTAATCCTGTTGAAATGACAGTAACAAGGTGAAAACATCACAAAAACATCAGAAGAGGCCGAAACGCACGTTTCCAGCATGGAGAAGTGTGTTTAACAGCTTCTATTAAGACACTAATGAAATCCTGTTTAAATGACAGAAACAAGGTTAAAACATCACAAAAACATCAGAAGAGGCCGAAACGCACGTTTCTAGCATGGAGAAGTGTGTTTAGCAGCTTCTATTAAGAAACTAATGTAATCCTTTTGAAATGACAATAGCAAGGTGAAAACATCACAAAAACATCAAAAGAGGCCGAAACGCACGTTTCTAGCATGGAAAAGTGTGTTTATCAGCTTATATTAAGAAAGTAATGTAATCCTGTTGAAATGACAGTAGCAAGGTGAAAACATCACAAAAACTTCAGAAGAGGCCGAAACGCACGTTTCTAGCATGGAAAAGTGTGTTTAACAGCTTCTATTAAGAAACTAATGTAATCCTGTTGAAATGACAGTAACAAGGTGAAAACATCACAAAAACATCAGAAGAGGCCGAAACGCACGTTTCTAGCATGGAGAAGTGTGTTTAGCAGCTTCTATTAAGAAAGTAATGTAATCCTGTTGAAATGACAGTAACAAGGTGAAAACATCACAAAAACATCAGAAGAGGCCGAAACGCACGTTTCTAGCATGGAAAAGTGTGTTTAACAGCTTCTATTAAGAAACTAATGTAATCCTGTTGAAATGACAGTAACAAGGTGAAAACATCACAAAAACATCAGAAGAGGCCAAAACGCACGTTTCTATTATGGAGAAGTGTGTTTAGAAGCTTCTTTTAAGAAACTAATGTAATCCTGTTGAAATGACAGTAACAAGGTGAAAACATCACAAAAACATCAGAAGAGGCCAAAACGCACGTTTCTATTATGGAGAAGTGTGTTTAGAAGCTTCTTTTAAGAAACTAATGTAATCCTGTTGAAATGACAGTAACAAGGTGAAAACATCACAAAAACATCAGAAGAGGCCGAAACGCACGTTTCTAGCATGGAGAAGTGTGTTTAGCAGCTTCTATTAAGAAACTAATGTAATCCTGTTGAAATGACAGTAACAAGGTTAAAACATCACAAAAACATCAGAAGAGGCCGAAACATACGTTTCTAGCATGGAGAAGTGTGTTTAGCAGCTTCTATTAAGAAACTAATGTAATCCTGTTGAAATGACAGTAACAAGGTGAAAACATCACAAAAACATCAGAAGAGGCCGAAACGCACGTTTCCAGCATGGAGAAGTGTGTTTAACAGCTTCTATTAAGAAACTAATGAAATCCTGTTTAAATGACAGAAACAAGGTTAAAACATCACAAAAACATCAGAAGAGGCCGAAACGCACGTTTCTAGCATGGAGAAGTGTATTTAGCAGCTTCTATTAAGAAACTAATGTAATCCTGTTTAAATGACAGTAACAAGGTGAAAACATCACAAAAACATCAGAAGAGGCCGAAACGCACGTTTCTAGCATGGAGAAGTGTGTTTAGCAGCTTCTATTAAGAAACTAATGTAATCCTGTTGAAATGACAGTAACAAGGTGAAAACATCACAAAAACATCAGAAGAGGCCGAAACGCACGTTTCTAGCATGGAGAAGTGTGTTTAACAGCTTCTATTAAGAAAGTAATGTAATCCTGTTGAAATGACAGTAGCAAGGTGAAAACATCACAAAAACATCAGGAGAGGCCGAAACGCACGTTTCTAGCATGGAAAAGTGTGTTTAACAGCTTCTATTAAGAAACTAATGTAATCCTGTTGAAATGACAATAACAAGGTGAAAACATCACAAAAACATCAGAAGAGGCCGAAACGCACGTTTCTAGCATGGAGAAGTGTGTTTAGCAGCTTCTATTAAGAAAGTAATGTAATCTTTTTGAAATGACAGTAACAAGGTTAAAACATCACAAAAACATCAGAAGAGGCCGAAACGCACGTTTCTAGCATGGAGAAGTGTGTTTAGCAGCTTCTATTAAGAAACTAATGTAATCCTGTTGAAATGACAGTAACAAGGTTAAAACATCACAAAAACATCAGAAGAGGCCGAAACGCAGGTTTCTAGCATGGAGAAGTGTGTTTAGCAGCTTCTATTAAGAAATTAATGTAATCCTGTTGAAATGACAGTAACAAGGTGAAAACATCACAAAAACATCAGAAGAGGCCGAAACGCACGTTTCCAGCATGGAGAAGTGTGTTTAACAGCTTCTATTAAGAAACTAATGAAATCCTGTTTAAATGACAGAAACAAGGTTAAAACATCACAAAAACATCAGAAGAGGCCGAAACGCACGTTTCTAGCATGGAGAAGTGTGTTTAGCAGCTTCTATTAAGAAACTAATGTAATCCTGTTTAAATGACAGTAACAAGGTGAAAACATCACAAAAACATCAGAAGAGGCCGAAACGCACGTTTCTAGCATGGAGAAGTGTGTTTAGCAGCTTCTATTAAGAAAGTAATGTAATCCTGTTGAAATGACAGTAACAAGGTGAAAACATCACAAAAACATCAGAAGAGGCCGAAACGCACGTTTCTAGCATGGAAAAGTGTGTTTAACAGCTTCTATTAAGAAACTAATGTAATCCTGTTGAAATGACAGTAACAAGGTGAAAACATCACAAAAACATCAGAAGAGGCCAAAACGCACGTTTCTATTATGGAGAAGTGTGTTTAGAAGCTTCTTTTAAGAAACCAATGTAATCCTGTTGAAATGACAGTAACAAGGTGAAAACATCACAAAAACATCAGAAGAGGCCGAAACGCACGTTTCTAGCATGGAGAAGTGTGTTTAGCAGCTTCTATTAAGAAACTAATGTAATCCTGTTGAAATGACAGTAACAAGGTTAAAACATCACAAAAACATCAGAAGAGGCCGAAACGCACGTTTCTAGCATGGAGAAGTGTGTTTAGCAGCTTCTATTAAGAAACTAATGTAATCCTGTTGAAATGACAGTAACAAGGTGAAAACATCACAAAAACATCAGAAGAGGCCGAAACGCACGTTTCCAGCATGGAGATGTGTGTTTAACAGCTTCTATTAAGAAACTAATGAAATCCTGTTTAAATGACAGAAACAAGGTTAAAACATCACAAAAACATCAGAAGAGGCCGAAACGCACGTTTCTAGCATGGAGAAGTGTATTTAGCAGCTTCTATTAAGAAACTAATGTAATCCTGTTTAAATGACAGTAACAAGGTGAAAACATCACAAAAACATCAGAAGAGGCCGAAACGCACGTTTCTAGCATGGAGAAGTGTGTTTAGCAGCTTCTATTAAGAAACTAATGTAATCCTGTTGAAATGACAGTAACAAGGTGAAAACATCACAAAAACATCAGAAGAGGCCGAAACGCACGTTTCTAGCATGGAGAAGTGTGTTTAACAGCTTCTATTAAGAAAGTAATGTAATCCTGTTGAAATGACAGTAGCAAGGTGAAAACATCACAAAAACATCAGAAGAGGCCGAAACGCACGTTTCTAGCATGGAAAAGTGTGTTTAACAGCTTCTATTAAGAAACTAATGTAATCCTGTTGAAATGACAATAACAAGGTGAAAACATCACAAAAACATCAGAAGAGGCCGAAACGCACGTTTCTAGCATGGAGAAGTGTGTTTAGCAGCTTCTATTAAGAAACTAATGTAATCCTGTTTAAATGACAGTAACAAGGTGAAAACATCACAAAAACATCAGAAGAGGCCGAAACGCACGTTTCTAGCATGGAGAAGTGTGTTTAGCAGCTTCTATTAAGAAACTAATGTAATCCTGTTGAAATGACAGTAACAAGGTGAAAACATCACAAAAACATCAGAAGAGGCCCAAACGCACGTTTCTAGCATGGAGAAGTGTGTTTAACAGCTTCTATTAAGAAACTAATGTAATCCTGTTTAAATGACAGAAACAAGGTGAAAACATCACAAAAACATCAGAAGAGGCCGAAACGCACGTTTCTAGCATGGAAAAGTGTGTTTAACAGCTTCTATTAAGAAACTAATGTAATCCTGTTGAAATGACAGTAACAAGGTGAAAACATCACAAAAACATCAGAAGAGGCCAAAACGCACGTTTCTATTATGGAGAAGTGTGTTTAGAAGCTTCTTTTAAGAAACTAATGTAATCCTGTTGAAATGACAGTAACAAGGTTAAAACATCACAAAAACATCAGAAGAGGCCAAAACGCACGTTTCTAGCATGGAGAAGTGTGTTTAGCAGCTTCTATTAAGAAACTAATGTAATCCTGTTGAGATGACAGTAACAAGGTGAAAACATCACAAAAACATCAGAAGAGGCCGAAACGCACGTTTCCAGCATGGAGAAGTGTGTTTAACAGCTTCTATTAAGAAACTAATGAAATCCTGTTTAAATGACAGAAACAAGGTTAAAACATCACAAAAACATCAGAAGAGGCCAAAACGCACGTTTCTAGCATGGAGAAGTGTGTTTAACAGCTTCTATTAAGAAAGTAATGTAATCCTGTTGAAATGACAGTAGCAAGGTGAAAACATCACAAAAACATCAGAAGAGGCCGAAACGCACGTTTCTAGCATGGAAAAGTGTGTTTAACAGCTTCTATTAAGAAACTAATGTAATCCTGTTGAAATGACAATAACAAGGTGAAAACATCACAAAAACATCAGAAGAGGCCGAAACGCACGTTTCTAGCATGGAGAAGTGTGTTTAGCAGCTTCTATTAAGAAACTAATGTAATCCTGTTGAAATGACAGTAACAAGGTTAAAACATCACAAAAACATCAGAAGAGGCCGAAACGCACGTTTCTAGCATGGAGAAGTGTGTTTAGCAGCTTCTATTAAGAAACTAATGTAATCCTGTTGAAATGACAGTAACAAGGTTAAAACATCACAAAAACATCAGAAGAGGCCGAAACGCAGGTTTCTAGCATGGAGAAGTGTGTTTAGCAGCTTCTATTAAGAAATTAATGTATTCCTGTTGAAATGACAGTAACAAGGTGAAAACATCACAAAAACATCAGAAGAGGCCGAAACGCACGTTTCCAGCATGGAGAAGTGTGTTTAACAGCTTCTATTAAGAAACTAATGAAATCCTGTTTAAATGACAGAAACAAGGTTAAAACATCACAAAAACATCAGAAGAGGCCGAAACGCACGTTTCTAGCATGGAGAAGTGTGTTTAGCAGCTTCTATTAAGAAACTAATGTAATCCTGTTGAAATGACAGTAACAAGGTGAAAACATCACAAAAACATCAGAAGAGGCCCAAACGCACGTTTCTAGCATGGAGAAGTGTGTTTAACAGCTTCTATTAAGAAACTAATGTAATCCTGTTGAAATGACAGTAACAAGGTGAAAACATCACAAAAACATCAGAAGAGGCCAAAACGCACGTTTCTATTATGGAGAAGTGTGTTTAGAAGCTTCTTTTAAGAAACTAATGTAATCCTGTTGAAATGACAGTAACAAGGTTAAAACATCACAAAAACATCAGAAGAGGCCAAAACGCACGTTTCTAGCATGGAGAAGTGTGTTTAGCAGCTTCTATTAAGAAACTAATGTAATCCTGTTGAGATGACAGTAACAAGGTGAAAACATCACAAAAACATCAGAAGAGGCCGAAACGCACGTTTCCAGCATGGAGAAGTGTGTTTAACAGCTTCTATTAAGAAACTAATGAAATCCTGTTTAAATGACAGAAACAAGGTTAAAACATCACAAAAACATCAGAAGAGGCCGAAACGCACGTTTCTAGCATGGAAAAGTGTGTTTAACAGCTTCTATTAAGAAACTAATGTAATCCTGTTGAAATGACAGTAACAAGGTGAAAACATCACAAAAACATCAGAAGAGGCCAAAACGCACGTTTCTATTATGGAGAAGTGTGTTTAGAAGCTTCTTTTAAGAAACTAATGTAATCCTGTTGAAATGACAGTAACAAGGTTAAAACATCACAAAAACATCAGAAGAGGCCAAAACGCACGTTTCTAGCATGGAGAAGTGTGTTTAGCAGCTTCTATTAAGAAACTAATGTAATCCTGTTGAGATGACAGTAACAAGGTGAAAACATCACAAAAACATCAGAAGAGGCCGAAACGCACGTTTCCAGCATGGAGAAGTGTGTTTAACAGCTTCTATTAAGAAACTAATGTAATCCTGTTGAAATGACAGTAACAAGGTGAAAACATCACAAAAACATCAGAAGAGGCCGAAACGCACGTTTCCAACATGGAGAAGTGTGTTTAGCAGCTTCTATTAAGAAACTAATGTAATCCTGTTGAAATGACAGTAACAAGGTGAAAACATCACAAAAACATCAGAAGAGGCCGAAACGCACGTTTCTAGCATGGAGAAGTGTGTTTAACAGCTTCTATTAAGAAACTAATGAAATCCTGTTTAAATGACAGAAACAAGGTTAAAACATCACAAAGACATCAGAAGAGGCCGAAACGCACGTTTCTAGCATGGAGAAGTGTGTTTAGCAGCTTCTATTAAGAAAGTAATGTAATCCTGTTGAAATGACAGTAGCAAGGTGAAAACATCACAAAAACATCAGAAGAGGCCGAAACGCACGTTTCTAGCATGGAAAAGTGTGTTTAACAGCTTCTATTAAGAAACTAATGTAATCCTGTTGAAATGACAATAACAAGGTTAAAACATCACAAAAACATCAGAAGAGGCCAAAACGCACGTTTCTAGCATGGAGAAGTGTGTTTAGCAGCTTCTATTAAGAAACTAATGTAATCCTGTTGAGATGACAGTAACAAGGTGAAAACATCACAAAAACATCAGAAGAGGCCGAAACGCACGTTTCCAGCATGGAGAAGTGTGTTTAACAGCTTCTATTAAGAAACTAATGTAATCCTGTTGAAATGACAGTAACAAGGTGAAAACATCACAAAAACATCAGAAGAGGCCGAAACGCACGTTTCCAACATGGAGAAGTGTGTTTAGCAGCTTCTATTAAGAAACTAATGTAATCCTGTTGAAATGACAGTAACAAGATGAAAACATCACAAAAACATCAGAAGAGGCCGAAACGCACGTTTCTAGCATGGAGAAGTGTGTTTAACAGCTTCTATTAAGAAACTAATGAAATCCTGTTTAAATGACAGAAACAAGGTTAAAACATCACAAAGACATCAGAAGAGGCCGAAACGCACGTTTCTAGCATGGAGAAGTGTGTTTAGCAGCTTCTATTAAGAAAGTAATGTAATCCTGTTGAAATGACAGTAGCAAGGTGAAAACATCACAAAAACATCAGAAGAGGCCGAAACGCACGTTTCTAGCATGGAAAAGTGTGTTTAACAGCTTCTATTAAGAAACTAATGTAATCCTGTTGAAATGACAATAACAAGGTGAAAACATCACAAAAACATCAGAAGAGGCCGAAACGCACGTTTCTAGCATGGAGAAGTGTGTTTAGCAGCTTCTATTAAGAAAGTAATGTAATCCTGTTGAAATGACAGTAACAAGGTGAAAACATCACAAAAACATTAAAAGAGGCCGAAACGCACGTTTCTAGCATGGAAAAGTGTGTTTAACAGCTTCTATTAAGAAACTAATGTAATCCTGTTGAAATGACAGTAACAAGGTTAAAACATCACAAAAACATCAGAAGAGGCCGAAACGCAGGTTTCTAGCATGGAGAAGTGTGTTTAGCAGCTTCTATTAAGAAACTAATGTAATCCTGTTTAAATGACAGTAACAAGGTGAAAACATCACAAAAACATCAGAAGAGGCCGAAACGCACGTTTCTAGCATGGAGAAGTGTGTTTAGCAGCTTCTATTAAGAAACTAATGTAATCCTGTTGAAATGACAGTAACAAGGTGAAAACATCACAAAAACATCAGAAGAGGCCCAAACGCACGTTTCTAGCATGGAGAAGTGTGTTTAACAGCTTCTATTAAGAAACTAATGTAATCCTGTTGCAATGACAGAAACAAGGTGAAAACATCACAAAAACATCAGAAGAGGCCGAAACGCACGTTTCTAGCATGGAAAAGTGTGTTTAACAGCTTCTATTAAGAAACTAATGTAATCCTGTTGAAATGACAGTAACAAGGTGAAAACATCACAAAAACATCAGAAGAGGCCAAAACGCACGTTTCTATTATGGAGAAGTGTGTTTAGAAGCTTCTTTTAAGAAACTAATGTAATCCTGTTGAAATGACAGTAACAAGGTTAAAACATCACAAAAACATCAGAAGAGGCCAAAACGCACGTTTCTAGCATGGAGAAGTGTGTTTAGCAGCTTCTATTAAGAAACTAATGTAATCCTGTTGAGATGACAGTAACAAGGTGAAAACATCACAAAAACATCAGAAGAGGCCGAAACGCACGTTTCCAGCATGGAGAAGTGTGTTTAACAGCTTCTATTAAGAAACTAATGTAATCCTGTTGAGATGACAGTAACAAGGTGAAAACATCACAAAAACATCAGAAGAGGCCGAAACGCACGTTTCCAGCATGGAGAAGTGTGTTTAACAGCTTCTATTAAGAAACTAATGTAATCCTGTTGAAATGACAGTAACAAGGTGAAAACATCACAAAAACATCAAAAGAGGCCGAAACGCACGTTTCTAGCATGGAAAAGTGTGTTTAACAGCTTCTATTAAGAAACTAATGTAATCCTATTGAAATAACAGAAAAAAGGTTAAAACGCACGTTTCCAGCATAGAGATGTGTGTTCAACAGCTACTCCTAAGAAACTAATGTAATCCTGTTGAAATGACAGGAATAAGGTTAAAACATAATAAAAACATCAGAAGAGGCCGAAACGCACGTTTCTAGCATGGAGAAGTGTGTTTAGCAGCTTCTATTAAGAAACTAATGTAATCCTGTTGAAATGACAGTAACAAGGTGAAAACATCACAAAAACATCAGAAGAGGCCGAAACACACGTTTCTAGCATGGAGAAGTGTGTTTAGCAGCTTATATTAAGAATTTAATGTAATCCTGTTGAAATGACAGTAGCAAGGTGAAAACATCACAAAAACATCAGAAGAGGCCGAAAGGCACGTTTCTAGCCTGGAGAAGTGTGTTTAGCAGCTTCTATTAAGAAACTAATGTAATCCTGTTGAAATGACAGTAACAAGGTGAAAACATCACAAAAACATCAGAAGAGGCCGAAACGCACGTTTCTAGCATGGAGAAGTGTGTTTAGCAGCTTCTATTAAGAAACTAATGTAATCCTGTTGAAATGACAGTAACAAGGTGAAAACATCACAAAAACATCAGAAGAGGCCGAAACGCACGTTTCTAGCATGGAGAAGTGTGTTTAGCAGCTTATATTAAGAAACTAATGTAATCCTTTTGAAATGACAATAGCAAGGTGAAAACATCACAAAAACATCAAAAGAGGCCAAAACGCACGTTTCCAGCATGGAGAAGAGTGTTTAACAGCTTCTATTAAGAAACTAATGAAATCCTGTTTAAATGACAGAAACAAGGTTAAAACATCACAAAAACATCAGAAGAGGCCAAAACGCACGTTTCTAGCATGGAGAAGTGTGTTTAACAGCTTCTATTAAGAAACTAATGTAATCCTGTTGAAATGACAGTAACAAGGTGAAAACATCACAAAAACATCAGAAGAGGCCGAAACGCACGTTTCTAGCATGGAGAAGTGTGTTTAGCAGCTTCTATTAAGAAACTAATGTAATCCTGTTGAAATGACAGTAACAAGGTGAAAACATCACAAAAACATCAGAAGAGGCCGAAACACACGTTTCTAGCATGGAGAAGTGTGTTTAGCAGCTTATATTAAGAATTTAATATAATCCTGTTGAAATGACAGTAGCAAGGTGAAAACATCACAAAAACATCAGAAGAGGCCGAAACGCACGTTTCTAGCATGGAGAAGTGTGTTTAGCAGCTTCTATTAAGAAACTAATGTAATCCTGTTGAAATGACAGTAACAAGGTGAAAACATCACAAAAACATCAGAAGAGGCCGAAACGCACGTTTCTAGCATGGAGAATTGTGTTTAGCAGCTTCTATTAAGAAACTAATGTAATCCTGTTGAAATGACAGTAACAAGGTGAAAACATCACAAAAACATCAGAAGAGGCCGAAACGCACGTTTCTAGCATGGAGAAGTGTGTTTAGCAGCTTCTATTAAGAAACTAATGTAATCCTGTTGAAATGACAGTAACAAGGTGAAAACATCACAAAAACATCAGAAGAGGCCAAAACGCACGTTTCTAGCATGGAAAAGTGTGTTTAACAGCTTCTATTAAGAAACTAATGAAATCCTGCTTAAATGACAGAAACAAGGTTAAAACATCACAAAAACATCAGAAGAGGCCGAAACGCACGTTTCTAGCATGGAGAAGTGTGTTTAGCAGCTTCTATTGAGAAACTAATGTAATCCTGTTGAAATGACAGTAACAAGGTGAAAACATCACAAAAACATCAGAAGAGGCCCAAACGCACGTTTCTAGCATGGAGAAGTGTGTTTAGCAGCTTCTATTAAGAAACTAATGTAATCCTGTTGAAATGACAGTAACAAGGTGAAAACATCACAAAAACATCAGAAGAGGCCCAAACGCACGTTTCTAGCATGGAGAAGTGTGTTTAGCAGCTTATATTAAGAAACTAATGTAATCGTGTTGAAATGACAGTAACAAGGTGAAAACATCACAAAAACATCAGAAGAGGCCAAAACGCACGTTTCTATTATGGAGAAGTGTGTTTAGAAGCTTCTTTTAAGAAACTAATGTAATCCTGTTGAAATGACAGTAACAAGGTGAAAACATCACAAAAACATCAGAAGAGGCCGAAACGCACGTTTCCAGCATGGAGAAGTGTGTTTAACAGCTTCTATTAAGAAACTAATGAAATCCTGTTTAAATGACAGAAACAAGGTTAAAACATCACAAAAACATCAGAAGAGGCCGAAACGCACGTTTCTAGCATGGAGAAGTGTGTTTAGCAGCTTCTATTAAGAAACTAATGTAATCCTTTTGAAATGACAATAGCAAGGTGAAAACATCACAAAAACATCAGAAGAGGCCAAAACGCACGTTTCTAGCATGGAGAAGAGTGTTTAACAGCTTCTATTAAGAAACTAATGTAATCCTGTTGAAATGACAGTAACAAGGTGAAAACATCACAAAAACATCAGAAGAGGCCGAAACGCACGTTTCTAGCATGGAGAAGTGTGTTTAGCAGCTTCTATTAAGAAACTAATGTAATCCTGTTGAAATGACAGTAACAAGGTGAAAACATCACAAAAACATCAGAAGAGGCCGAAACACACGTTTCTAGCATGGAGAAGTGTGTTTAGCAGCTTATATTAAGAATTTAATATAATCCTGTTGAAATGACAGTAGCAAGGTGAAAACATCACAAAAACATCAGAAGAGGCCGAAACGCACGTTTCTAGCATGGAGAAGTGTGTTTAGCAGCTTCTATTAAGAAACTAATGTAATCCTGTTGAAATGACAGTAACAAGGTGAAAACATCACAAAAACATCAGAAGAGGCCGAAACGCACGTTTCTAGCATGGAGAAGTTGTGTTTAGCAGCTTCTATTAAGAAACTAATGTAATCCTGTTGAAATGACAGTAACAAGGTGAAAACATCACAAAAACATCAGAAGAGGCCGAAACGCACGTTTCTAGCATGGAGAAGTGTGTTTAGCAGCTTCTATTAAGAAACTAATGTAATCCTGTTGAAATGACAGTAACAAGGTGAAAACATCACAAAAACATCAGAAGAGGCCAAAACGCACGTTTCTAGCATGGAAAAGTGTGTTTAACAGCTTCTATTAAGAAACTAATGAAATCCTGCTTAAATGACAGAAACAAGGTTAAAACATCACAAAAACATCAGAAGAGGCCGAAACGCACGTTTCTAGCATGGAGAAGTGTGTTTAGCAGCTTCTATTAAGAAACTAATGTAATCCTGTTGAAATGACAGTAACAAGGTGAAAACATCACAAAAACATCAGAAGAGGCCCAAACGCACGTTTCTAGCATGGAGAAGTGTGTTTAGCAGCTTCTATTAAGAAACTAATGTAATCCTGTTGAAATGACAGTAACAAGGTGAAAACATCACAAAAACATCAGAAGAGGCCCAAACGCACGTTTCTAGCATGGAGAAGTGTGTTTAGCAGCTTCTATTAAGAAACTAATGTAATCGTGTTGAAATGACAGTAACAAGGTGAAAACATCACAAAAACATCAGAAGAGGCCGAAACGCACGTTTCTAGCATGGAAAAGTGTGTTTAACAGCTTCTATTAAGAAACTAATGTAATCCTGTTGAAATGACAGTAACAAAGTGAAAACATCACAAAAACATCAGAAGAGGCCAAAACGCACGTTTCTATTATGGAGAAGTGTGTTTAGAAGCTTCTTTTAAGAAACTAATGTAATCCTGTTGAAATGACAGTAACAAGGTGAAAACATCACAAAAACATCAGAAGAGGCCGAAACGCACGTTTCCAGCATGGAGAAGTGTGTTTAACAGCTTCTATTAAGAAACTAATGAAATCCTGTTTAAATGACAGAAACAAGGTTAAAACATCACAAAAACATCAGAAGAGGCCGAAACGCACGTTTCTAGCATGGAGAAGTGTGTTTAGCAGCTTCTATTAAGAAACTAATGTAATCCTTTTGAAATGACAATAGCAAGGTGAAAACATCACAAAAACATCAGAAGAGGCCAAAACGCACGTTTCTAGCATGGAGAAGAGTGTTTAACAGCTTCTATTAAGAAACTAATGAAATCCTGTTGAAATGACAGAAACAAGGTTAAAACATCACAAAAACATCAGAAGAGGCCAAAACGCACGTTTCTAGCATGGAGAAGTGTGTTTAACAGCTTCTATTAAGAAACTAATGTAATCCTGTTTAAATGACAGAAACAAGGTGAAAACATCACAAAAACATCAGAAGAGGCCGAAACGCACGTTTCTAGCATGGAGAAGTGTGTTTAGCAGCTCCTATTAAGAAACTAATGTAATCCTGTTGAAATGACAGAAACAAGGTTAAAACATCACAAAAACATCAGAAGAGAACGAAACGCACGTTTCTAGCATGGAGAAGTGTGTTTAGCAGCTTCTATTAAGAAACTAATGTAATCCTGTTGAAATGACAGAACAAGGTGAAAACATCACAAAAACATCAGAAGAGGCCCAAACGCACGTTTCTAGCATGGAGAAGTGTGTTTAACAGCTTCTATTAAGAAACTAATGAAATCCTGTTTAAATGACAGAAACAAGGTTAAAACATCACAAAAACATCAGAAGAGGCCAAAACGCACGTTTCTAGCATGGAGAAGAGTGTTTAACAGCTTCTATTAAGAAACTAATGAAATCCTGTTTAAATGACAAAAACAAGGTTAAAACATCACAAAAACATCAGAAGAGGCCAAAACGCACGTTTCTAGCATGGAGAAGTGTGTTTAACAGCTTCTATTAAGAAACTAGTGAAATCCTGCTTAAATGACAGAAACAAGGTTAAAACATCACAAAAACATCAGAAGAGGCCGAAACGCACGTTTCTAGCATGGAGAAGTGTGTTTAGCAGCTTCTATTAAGAAACTAATGTAATCCTGTTGAAATGACAGTAACAAGGTGAAAACATCACAAAAACATCAGAAGAGGCCCAAACGCACGTTTCTAGCATGGAGAAGTGTGTTTAGCAGCTTCTATTAAGAAACTAATGTAATCCTGTTGAAATGACAGTAACAAGGTGAAAACATCACAAAAACATCAGAAGAGGCCCAAACGCACGTTTCTAGCATGGAGAAGTGTGTTTAGCAGCTTCTATTAAGAAACTAATGTAATCCTGTTGAAATGACAGTAACAAGGTGAAAACATCACAAAAACATCAGAAGAGGCCCAAACGCACGTTTCTAGGGTGGAGAAGTGTGTTTAGCAGCTTCTATTAAGAAACTAATGTAATCCTGTTGAAATGACAGAAACAAGGTGAAAACATCACAAAAACATCAGAAGAGGCCGAAACGCACGTTTCTAGCATGGAGAAGTGTGTTTAGCAGCTTCTATTAAGAAACGAATGTAATCCTGTTGAAATGACAGTAACAAGGTGAAAACATCACAAAAACATCAGAAGAGGCCCAAACGCACGTTTCTAGCATGGAGAAGTGTGTTTAGCAGCTTCTATTAAGAAACTAATGTAATCCTGTTGAAACGACAGAAACAAGGTGAAAACATCACAAAAACATCAGAAGAGGCCGAAACGCACGTTTCTAGCATGGAGAAGTGTGTTTAGCAGCTTCTATTAAGAAACGAATGTAATCCTGTTGAAACGACAGAAACAAGGTGAAAACATCACAAAAACATCAGAAGAGGCCGAAACGCACGTTTCTAGCATGGAGAAGTGTGTTTATCAGCTTATATTAAGAAAGTAATGTAATCCTGTTGAAATGACAGAAACAAGGTTAAAACATCACAAAAACATCAAAAGAGGCCGAAACGCACGTTTCTAGCATGGAAAAGTGTGTTTAACAGCTTCTATTAAGAAACTAATGTAATCCTATTGAAATAACAGAAAAAAGGTTAAAACGCACGTTTCCAGCATAGAGATGTGTGTTCAACAGCTACTCCTAAGAAACTAATGTAATCCTGTTGAAATGACAGGAATAAGGTTAAAACATAATAAAAACATCAGAAGAGGCCGAAACGCACGTTTCTAGCATGGAGAAGTGTGTTTAGCAGCTTCTATTAAGAAACTAATGTAATCCTGTTGAAATGACAGTAACAAGGTGAAAACATCACAAAAACATCAGAAGAGGCCGAAACACACGTTTCTAGCATGGAGAAGTGTGTTTAGCAGCTTATATTAAGAATTTAATGTAATCCTGTTGAAATGACAGTAGCAAGGTGAAAACATCACAAAAACATCAGAAGAGGCCGAAACGCACGTTTCTAGCATGGAGAAGTGTGTTTAGCAGCTTCTATTAAGAAACTAATGAAATCCTGTTTAAATGACAGAAACAAGGTTAAAACATCACAAAAACATCAGAAGAGGCCAAAACGCACGTTTCTAGCATGGAGAAGTGTGTTTAACAGCTTCTATTAAGAAACTAATGTAATCCTGTTGAAATGACAGTAACAAGGTGAAAACATCACAAAAACATCAGAAGAGGCCGAAACGCACGTTTCTAGCATGGAGAAGTGTGTTTAGCAGCTTCTATTAAGAAACGAATGTAATCCTGTTGAAACGACAGAAACAAGGTGAAAACATCACAAAAACATCAGAAGAGGCCGAAACGCACGTTTCTAGCATGGAGAAGTGTGTTTAGCAGCTTCTATTAAGAAACGAATGTAATCCTGTTGAAACGACAGAAACAAGGTGAAAACATCACAAAAACATCAGAAGAGGCCGAAACGCACGTTTCTAGCATGGAGAAGTGTGTTTAGCAGCTTCTATTAAGAAACTAATGTAATCCTGTTGAAATGACAGTAACAAGGTGAAAACATCACAAAAACATCAGAAGAGGCCGAAACGCACGTTTCTAGCATGGAGAAGTGTGTTTAGCAGCTTCTATTAAGAAACTAATGAAATCCTGCTTAAATGACAGAAACAAGGTTAAAACATCACAAAAACATCAGAAGAGGCCGAAACGCACGTTTCTAGCATGGAGAAGTGTGTTTAGCAGCTTCTATTAAGAAACTAATGTAATCCTGTTGAAATGACAGTAACAAGGTGAAAACATCACAAAAACATCAGAAGAGGCCCAAACGCACGTTTCTAGCATGGAGAAGTGTGTTTAGCAGCTTCTATTAAGAAACTAATGTAATCCTGTTGAAATGACAGTAACAAGGTGAAAACATCACAAAAACATCAGAAGAGGCCCAAACGCACGTTTCTAGGGTGGAGAAGTGTGTTTAGCAGCTTCTATTAAGAAACTAATGTAATCCTGTTGAAATGACAGTAACAAGGTGAAAACATCACAAAAACATCAGAAGAGGCCGAAACGCACGTTTCTAGCATGGAAAAGTGTGTTTAACAGCTTCTATTAAGAAACTAATGTAATCCTGTTGAAATGACAGTAACAAGGTGAAAACATCACAAAAACATCAGAAGAGGCCAAAACGCACGTTTCTATTATGGAGAAGTGTGTTTAGAAGCTTCTTTTAAGAAAGTAATGTAATCCTGTTGAAATGACAGTAACAAGGTGAAAACATCACAAAAACATCAGAAGAGGCCGAAACGCACGTTTCTAGCATGGAGAAGTGTGTTTAGCAGCTTCTATTAAGAAACTAATGTAATCCTGCTGAAATGAAAGAAACAAGGTTAAAACATCACAAAAACATCAGAAGAGGCCAAAACGCACGTTTCTATTATGGAGAAGTGTGTTTAGAAGCTTCTTTTAAGAAACTAATGTAATCCTGTTGAAATGACAGTAACAAGGTGAAAACATCACATAAAACATCAGAAGAGGCCGAAACGCACGTTTCTAGCATGGAGAAGTGTGTTTAGCAGCTTCTATTAAGAAACTAATGAAATCCTGTTTAAATGACAGAAACAAGGTTAAAACATCACAAAAACATCAGAAGAGGCCAAAACGCACGTTTCTAGCATGGAGAAGAGTGTTTAACAGCTTCTATTAAGAAACTAATGAAATCCTGTTTAAATGACAAAAACAAGGTTAAAACATCACAAAAACATCAGAAGAGGCCAAAACGCACGTTTCTAGCATGGAGAAGTGTGTTTAACAGCTTCTATTAAGAAACTAGTGAAATCCTGTTTAAATGACAGAAACAAGGTTAAAACATCACCAAAACATCAGAAGAGGCCGAAACGCACGTTTCCAACATGGAGAAGTGTGTTTAGCAGCTTCTATTAAGAAACTAATGTAATCCTGTTGAAACGACAGAAACAAGGTGAAAACATCACAAAAACATCAGAAGAGGCCGAAACGCACGTTTCTAGCATGGAGAAGTGTGTTTAGCAGCTTCTATTAAGAAACGAATGTAATCCTGTTGAAACGACAGAAACAAGGTGAAAACATCACAAAAACATCAGATGAGGCCGAAACGCACGTTTCTAGCATGGAGAAGTGTGTTTAGCAGCTTCTATTAACAAACTAATGTAATCCTGTTGAAATGACAGTAACAAGGTGAAAACATCACAAAAACATCAGAAGAGGCCGAAACGCACGTTTCTAGCATGGAGAAGTGTGTTTATCAGCTTATATTAAGAAAGTAATGTAATCCTGTTGAAATTAAAGAAACAAGGTTAAAACATCACAAAAACATCAAAAGAGGCCGAAACGCACGTTTCTAGCATGGAAAAGTGTGTTTAACAGCTTCTATTAAGAAACTAATGTAATCCTATTGAAATAACAGAAAAAAGGTTAAAACGCACGTTTCCAGCATAGAGATGTGTGTTCAACAGCTACTCCTAAGAAACTAATGTAATCCTGTTGAAATGACAGGAATAAGGTTAAAACATAATAAAAACATCAGAAGAGGCCGAAACGCACGTTTCTAGCATGGAGAAGTGTGTTTAGCAGCTTCTATTAAGAAACTAATGTAATCCTGTTGAAATGACAGTAACAAGGTGAAAACATCACAAAAACATCAGAAGAGGCCAAAACGCACGTTTCTAGCATGGAGAAGTGTGTTTAACAGCTTCTATTAAGAAACTAATGTAATCCTGTTGAAATGACAGTAACAAGGTGAAAACATCACAAAAACATCAGAAGAGGCCGAAACGCACGTTTCTAGCATGGAGAAGTGTGTTTAGCAGCTTCTATTAAGAAACTAATGTAATCCTGTTGAAATGACAGTAACAAGGTGAAAACATCACAAAAACATCAGAAGAGGCCGAAACACACGTTTCTAGCATGGAGAAGTGTGTTTAGCAGCTTATATTAAGAATTTAATACAATCCTGTTGAAATGACAGTAGCAAGGTGAAAACATCACAAAAACATCAGAAGAGGCCGAAACGCACGTTTCTAGCATGGAGAAGTGTGTTTAGCAGCTTCTATTAAGAAACTAATGTAATCCTGTTGAAATGACAGTAACAAGGTGAAAACATCACAAAAACATCAGAAGAGGCCGAAACGCACGTTTCTTGCATGGAGAATTGTGTTTAGCAGCTTCTATTAAGAAACTAATGTAATCCTGTTGAAATGACAGTAACAAGGTGAAAACATCACAAAAACATCAGAAGAGGCCGAAACGCACGTTTCTAGCATGGAGAAGTGTGTTTAGCAGCTTCTATTAAGAAACTAATGTAATCCTGTTGAAATGACAGTAACAAGGTGAAAACATCACAAAAACATCAGAAGAGGCCCAAACGCACGTTTCTAGCATGGAGAAGTGTGTTTAGCAGCTTCTATTAAGAAACTAATGTAATCCTGTTGAAATGACAGTAACAAGGTGAAAACATCACAAAAACATCAGAAGAGGCCCAAACGCACGTTTCTAGCATGGAGAAGTGTGTTTAGCAGCTTATATTAAGAAACTAATGTAATCGTGTTGAAATGACAGTAACAAGGTGAAAACATCACAAAAACATCAGAAGAGGCCGAAACGCACGTTTCTAGCATGGAAAAGTGTGTTTAACAGCTTCTATTAAGAAACTAATGTAATCCTGTTGAAATGACAGTAACAAAGTGAAAACATCACAAAAACATCAGAAGAGGCCAAAACGCACGTTTCTATTATGGAGAAGTGTGTTTAGAAGCTTCTTTTAAGAAACTAATGTAATCCTGTTGAAATGACAGTAACAAGGTGAAAACATCACAAAAACATCAGAAGAGGCCGAAACGCACGTTTCCAGCATGGAGAAGTGTGTTTAACAGCTTCTATTAAGAAACTAATGAAATCCTGTTTAAATGACAGAAACAAGGTTAAAACATCACAAAAACATCAGAAGAGGCCGAAACGCACGTTTCTAGCATGGAGAAGTGTGTTTAGCAGCTTCTATTAAGAAACTAATGTAATCCTTTTGAAATGACAATAGCAAGGTGAAAACATCACAAAAACATCAGAAGAGGCCAAAACGCACGTTTCTAGCATGGAGAAGAGTGTTTAACAGCTTCTATTAAGAAACTAATGAAATCCTGTTGAAATGACAGAAACAAGGTTAAAACATCACAAAAACATCAGAAGAGGCCAAAACGCACGTTTCTAGCATGGAGAAGAGTGTTTAACAGCTTCTATTAAGAAACTAATGTAATCCTGTTTAAATGACAGAAACAAGGTGAAAACATCACAAAAACATCAGAAGAGGCCGAAACGCACGTTTCTAGCATGGAGAAGTGTAGCAGCTCCTATTAAGAAACTAATGTAATCCTGTTGAAATGACAGAAACAAGGTTAAAACATCACAAAAACATCAGAAGAGAACGAAACGCACGTTTCTAGCATGGAGAAGTGTGTTTAGCAGCTTCTATTAAGAAACTAATGTAATCCTGTTGAAATGACAGAACAAGGTGAAAACATCACAAAAACATCAGAAGAGGCCCAAACGCACGTTTCTAGCATGGAGAAGTGTGTTTAACAGCTTCTATTAAGAAACTAATGAAATCCTGTTTAAATGACAGAAACAAGGTTAAAACATCACAAAAACATCAGAAGAGGCCAAAACGCACGTTTCTAGCATGGAGAAGAGTGTTTAACAGCTTCTATTAAGAAACTAATGAAATCCTGTTTAAATGACAAAAACAAGGTTAAAACATCACAAAAACATCAGAAGAGGCCAAAACGCACGTTTCTAGCATGGAGAAGTGTGTTTAACAGCTTCTATTAAGAAACTAGTGAAATCCTGTTTAAATGACAGAAACAAGGTTAAAACATCACCAAAACATCAGGAGGCCGAAACGCACGTTTCCAACATGGAGAAGTGTGTTTAGCAGCTTCTATTAAGAAACTAATGTAATCCTGTTGAAACGACAGAAACAAGGTGAAAACATCACAAAAACATCAGAAGAGGCCGAAACGCACGTTTCTAGCATGGAGAAGTGTGTTTAGCAGCTTCTATTAAGAAACTAATGAAATCCTGCTTAAATGACAGAAACAAGGTTAAAACATCACAAAAACATCAGAAGAGGCCGAAACGCACGTTTCTAGCATGGAGAAGTGTGTTTAGCAGCTTCTATTAAGAAACTAATGTAATCCTGTTGAAATGACAGTAACAAGGTGAAAACATCACAAAAACATCAGAAGAGGCCCAAACGCACGTTTCTAGCATGGAGAAGTGTGTTTAGCAGCTTCTATTAAGAAACTAATGTAATCCTGTTGAAATGACAGTAACAAGGTGAAAACATCACAAAAACATCAGAAGAGGCCCAAACGCACGTTTCTAGGGTGGAGAAGTGTGTTTAGCAGCTTCTATTAAGAAACTAATGTAATCCTGTTGAAATGACAGTAACAAGGTGAAAACATCACAAAAACATCAGAAGAGGCCCAAACGCACGTTTCTAGGGTGGAGAAGTGTGTTTAGCAGCTTCTATTAAGAAACTAATGTAATCCTGTTGAAACGACAGAAACAAGGTGAAAACATCACAAAAACATCAGAAGAGGCCGAAACGCACGTTTCTAGCATGGAGAAGTGTGTTTAGCAGCTTCTATTAAGAAACGAATGTAATCCTGTTGAAACGACAGAAACAAGGTGAAAACATCACAAAAACATCAGAAGAGGCCGAAACGCACGTTTCTAGCATGGAGAAGTGTGTTTAGCAGCTTCTATTAAGAAACTAATGTAATCCTGTTGAAATGACAGTAACAAGGTGAAAACATCACAAAAACATCAGAAGAGGCCGAAACACACGTTTCTAGCATGGAGAAGTGTGTTTAGCAGCTTATATTAAGAAAGTAATGTAATCCTGTTGAAATGACAGTAGCAAGGTGAAAACATCACAAAAACATCAGAAGAGGCCGAAACGCACGTTTCTAGCATGGAAAAGTGTGTTTAACAGCTTCTATTAAGAAACTAATGTAATCCTGTTGAAATGACAGTAACAAGGTGAAAACATCACAAAAACATCAGAAGAGGCCGAAACACACGTTTCTAGCATGGAGAAGTGTGTTTATCAGCTTATATTAAGAAAGTAATGTAATCCTGTTGAAATTAAAGAAACAAGGTTAAAACATCACAAAAACATCAAAAGAGGCCGAAACGCACGTTTCTAGCATGGAAAAGTGTGTTTAACAGCTTCTATTAAGAAACTAATGTAATCCTATTGAAATAACAGAAAAAAGGTTAAAACGCACGTTTCCAGCATAGAGATGTGTGTTCAACAGCTACTCCTAAGAAACTAATGTAATCCTGTTGAAATGACAGGAATAAGGTTAAAACATAATAAAAACATCAGAAGAGGCCGAAACGCACGTTTCTAGCATGGAGAAGTGTGTTTAGCAGCTTCTATTAAGAAACTAATGTAATCCTGTTGAAATGACAGTAACAAGGTGAAAACATCACAAAAACATCAGAAGAGGCCGAAACACACGTTTCTAGCATGGAGAAGTGTGTTTAGCAGCTTATATTAAGAATTTAATGTAATCCTGTTGAAATGACAGTAGCAAGGTGAAAACATCACAAAAACATCAGAAGAGGCCGAAAGGCACGTTTCTAGCATGGAGAAGTGTGTTTAGCAGCTTCTATTAAGAAACTAATGAAATCCTGTTTAAATGACAGAAACAAGGTGAAAACATCACAAAAACATCAGAAGAGGCCGACACGCACGTTTCTAGCATGGAGAAGTGTGTTTAGCAGCTTCTATTAAGAAACTAATGTAATCCTGTTGAAATGACAGTAACAAGGTGAAAACATCACAAAAACATCAGAAGAGGCCAAAACGCACGTTTCTAGCATGGAAAAGTGTGTTTAACAGCTTCTATTAAGAAACTAATGTAATCCTGTTGAAATGACAGTAACAAGGTGAAAACATCACAAAAACATCAGAAGAGGCCGAAACGCACGTTTCTAGCATGGAGAAGTGTGTTTAGCAGCTTCTATTAAGAAACTAATGTAATCCTGTTGAAATGACAGTAACAAGGTGAAAACATCACAAAAACATCAGAAGAGGCCAAAACGCACGTTTCTAGCATGGAAAAGTGTGTTTAACAGCTTCTATTAAGAAACTAATGAAATCCTGCTTAAATGACAGAAACAAGGTTAAAACATCACAAAAACATCAGAAGAGGCCGAAACGCACGTTTCTAGCATGGAGAAGTGTGTTTAGCAGCTTCTATTAAGAAACTAATGTAATCCTGTTGAAATGACAGTAACAAGGTGAAAACATCACAAAAACATCAGAAGAGGCCCAAACGCACGTTTCTAGCATGGAGAAGTGTGTTTAGCAGCTTCTATTAAGAAACTAATGTAATCCTGTTGAAATGACAGTAACAAGGTGAAAACATCACAAAAACATCAGAAGAGGCCCAAACGCACGTTTCTAGCATGGAGAAGTGTGTTTAGCAGCTTCTATTAAGAAACGAATGTAATCCTGTTGAAACGACAGTAACAAGGTGAAAACATCACAAAAACATCAGAAGAGGCCGAAACACACGTTTCTAGCATGGAGAAGTGTGTTTAGCAGCTTATATTAAGAAACTAATGTAATCCTGTTGAAATGACAGTAACAAGGTGAAAACATCACAAAAACATCAGAAGAGGCCAAAACGCACGTTTCTATTATGGAGAAGTGTGTTTAGAAGCTTCTTTTAAGAAACTAATGTAATCCTGTTGAAATGACAGTAACAAGGTGAAAACATCACAAAAACATCAGAAGAGGCCGAAACGCACGTTTCTAGCATGGAGAAGTGTGTTTAACAGCTTCTATTAAGAAACTAATGAAATCCTGTTGAAATGACAGAAACAAGGTTAAAACATCACAAAAACATCAGAAGAGGCCGAAACGCACGTTTCTAATATGGAGAAGAGTGTTTAACAGCTTCTATTAAGAAACTAATGAAATCCTGTTGAAATGACAGAAACAAGGTTAAAACATCACAAAAACATCAGAAGAGGCCAAAACGCACGTTTCTAGCATGGAGAAGAGTGTTTAACAGCTTCTATTAAGAAACTAATGTAATCCTGTTTAAATGACAGAAACAAGGTGAAAA
>JAQOOF010000429.1:0-2500 GCA_029931835.1 Etheostoma nigrum | reverse complement strand
GGCAACATGAGGACAACATGAGGACAACATGAGGGCTACATGAAGGCAACATGAAGACAACATGAGGGCAACATGAGGACAACATGAGGACAACATGAAGACAACATGAGGGCAACATGAGGACAACATGAAGACAACATGAAGACAACATGAGGGCAACATGAGGACAACATGAAGACAACATGAAGACAACATGAGGACAACATGAGGGCTACATGAAGGCAACATGAGGACAACATGAGGGCAACATGAGGACAACATGAGGACAACATGAAGACAACATGAGGACAACATGAGGGCAACATGAGGACAACATGAGGACAACATGAAGACAACATGAGGACAACATGAGGGCAACATGAGGACAACATGAGGACAACATGAGGACAACATGAGGGCAACATGAGGACAACATGAGGACAACATGAGGACAACATGAGGACAACATGAGGGTAACATGAAGACAACATGAAGACAACATGAAGACAACATGAAGACAACATGAAGACAACATGAGGGACAACATGAGGGACAACATCCGTTTCAATTTACACCCAAAATGCAGTGAAAGTAGTTGTATTTATAAAGAGCGTTGGAAGGAATCCATATTTTTTTTGTGGTAATTTGGTTAAAATGAAACTTATATTTCAGATATAGACATTTATTAAAGGGGACAAATTTGACCCGAGGACAACAGGAGGGTTAAAAAGTCCCTGAAACACCTAATTTTTAATTTTGGAAGCGACTTTGAGTACCTAAAGCGCTATATAAATTGAATACATATTATGATTATTATTATTATTATTATGATTATTATTATGATTATTATTATTATTATTATTATTATTATTATTATTATTATTATGATTATTTTGTGTTCCTATCTCAACCATGTAAGTCTAAGCTCTGTATGAATAAAGTTTTTATTATTGGGGGGGGGGGTCTTCGTACCTTTCCTGCAGTCCTGCAGCAGGTTTCATCCTGAAGGGGGAGGGGCAGGGCTTTAGCTCGTTATTGGCTGTCACCGGGGCAACGCTGGCCAAGGGGGCGTGGTCGTTGCTACTGACGACGGGTGCAGGGGCGGGGCTAGAAAGAGAAATCAGACAGGTGATTTACGCTAATGTTTTTATGTACAGGTGGACTGAGTACAAAGTATTTTACTTAGGTAAAAGTACTTTTACTTTCATGAACTTTTACTTAAGTACATGTTAGTAAAAATACCGGAAAAAAGATCTACTGCAGTAAAAGTAAAAAGTAGGTAATTTACAGTTTTTTTATATTGCTAGACGACAACTGGAGCTACATGTGCAAAACTCATAACACACACACATACACACACTGAGAGAACACACACTGTCACTCAGAACACACACACACACAGACACACACACACACAGACACCTACAGAAATACACATACACACACACACAAACACACAGACACACACACACTGACACTCAGAACACACAGACACACACACACACACACACACACACACACACACGATAACACACACTGACACTCAGAACACACAGAACACACAGACACACAAACACACACACACACACACAGATAACACACACTGTCACTCAAACACACAGACACACACACACACACACACACACACACAAACACACACACACTGAGATAACACACACTGTCACTCAGAACACACACACACACACACAGACACCTACAGAAATACACATACACACACACAAACACACAGACACACACACACAGACACACACACACACTGACACTCAGAACACACAGACACACACAGACACACACATACACACACACAAACACACAGACACAGACACACACACACACACACACACTGTCACTCAGAACACAGACACACACACACACACTGTCACTCAGAACACAGACACACACACACACACTGACACTCAGAACACACAGACACACACATACACACACACAGATAACACACACTGTCACTCAGAACACACACACAGAAACACACACACATGCACCTAAGTCTTCCATAAAGATGGGAACCCCTGTCTCTGGTAACGCTGTGTTGACGTACCTGGGCAGAGGGACGACAGGTGGAGCGAGGCGGCGGCTGGCTACGATTGGCTGCTGCTGGCGAATGGGCGTGGCTGCAGCTGGAGGGAGCTCAGCTTGGACCATGCTTCCTCCCGACGTCCCCAACTGGAGACAAAAAGAGACGGAGTCATAAAGACGCTCCTCGTGCCATCTCACAAACAGTGTTTTGTGGCGTCTGGTGTCGGACCTTGGCGCCCTTGGACCATTGGGCGGAGTCTGATTGGACGGTCGGGGTCAGGTGGCGGCCGGGGGGCGGGGCCTTTAGCTGTCTGTCAGAAACCTGAACCTTCTCCTTCAGTCGGTACAAAACCTGCAGATCAGACCGGAGAGAAGAACATCTTTTATTTATTAACCCTCATGTTGTCCTCATGTTGTCCTCATGTTGTGTTTCGCGGACCACTAAGGTCTATATAAAAGAGAC
>JAQOOF010000428.1:0-27943 GCA_029931835.1 Etheostoma nigrum | reverse complement strand
CAACCAAGAAAACCCCAGAATACTATGGAACCAATTATCAGTGATCCATTGAGGCTATTTAACACATTTAATGCCATTAGCTCAGCTAGAATCACATTTACAGATTAATGTAAATAGAAAATGTGATGGTTGTCCAACAACTCTAGTGGTTGAATGTGTTACCACCACATTAGTATAACTAAAACTCATCTAATGCCAATGCTTGAGTTAGACCAATGTCAAAGTCTTACAGTAACCAACCGTCTTTGCTCTAAGCTTCTCCATAGTACCAATGTTTCTTCAGGCATCTTCTGTGTTGTGATATAGAAGCAGTGGAAGTGGTTCCTTACACAGATTTGCCGTCTTAAATACTGAATGCAGCCATTTTCACTCAACCACACCTTTTTGATCAAGTTCCAGTGGTCTTGACTATTGTACGTAATGAATGGCTTCATGAATACGTAGACAACCATCATCCCAATGTATGCCATTAACAGTCTATGAGTGGTCAATTAGAGTCCAATGACTTTCTTTGGTGCAACTCCTTTTGCCTCCAGATAGAGCTCATTCAGCAATAGAAAGTACCAGTTAGTACTGAATATCTATTCCAAAATCCCCATTCTTTTATTTATATAGCTAGCAGTGGAAAGCTGGTGAAATGTACTGCCTATGCATTTGTAAGTGTCTGATGATGAACTCACAACCAAGACAACCCCAAAGAGAAGCACTTATGAACACAATAATCATCAGTGTCTCCATTTGAGGTGATCTTAATGTGTTTACAATGGCATCCATCTTCAGTTACAGTCTGTAGCATTGTCATGTTTAACTGCCCCAACAAGTAGCACTTACTGAATTCAACAGTCAAGTCAATGCTAAAGTTGAGGTAATAAAAATGACCTAGAGAACATTTCAGAATTGTTGAACCGGTATCCATGGAGATTATCCTTTTTAAACATTTGTTAATAAAGGAAATCCTGGACTTCAGAGGGCAGCAAAACTACCCCAACAAGTAGCACTTACTGCATACAGAACTCAAGTCAGTGCTTGTGTTTGGGTAGTTCTGGTAACAGAGTAATTCATTTTGCTAGTGCTGGGAAGAATTGTGAAATATACTGTCTCTGCATTTGTTCAGAGATATGACTGATGATGAACACACAACCAAGAAAACCCCAAAGAGAAGCACTTATGAACCCAATAATCATCAGTGTCTCCATTTGAGGTGATCTGAATGTAATTCCAATGCCATCTAGCTTCAGTTACAGTATGTAGCATTCTCCAACTAGTAACCCAATGTAAATAAGCTGTTTCTGTTAAATTTTTAGATAAACTCCTGTGGTTCAGTTGTCAGCAAAACTACCCCATAGATTAGCACTCACTAAAATCAATCCAATGCCAATGCTTGAGTTAGACCAATGTCAAAGTCTTACAGTAACCAACCGTCTTTGCTCATGAGCTTCTAAATAGTACCAATGTTTCTTCTGGCATCTTCTGTGTTGTGATATAGAAGCAGTGGAAGTGGTTCCTTACACAGATTTGCCGTCTTAAATACTGAATGCAGCCATTTTCACTCAACCACACCTTTTTGATCAAGTTTCAGTGGTCTTGACTATTGTACGTAATGAATAGCTTCATGAATAGACAACCATCATCCCAATGTATGCCATTAACAGTCTATGAGTGGTCAATTAGAGTCCAATGACTTTCTTTGGTGCAACTCCTTTTGCCTCCAGTTAGAGCTCATTCAGCAATAGAAAGTACCAGTTAGTACTGAATATCTATTCCAAAATCCCCATTCTTTTAATTATATAGCTAGCGGTGGAAAGCTGGTGAAATGTACTGCCTATGCATTTGTAAGTGTCTGATGATGAACTCAATACCAAGACAACCCCAAAGAGAAGCACTTATGAACACAATAATCATCAGTGTCTCCATTTGAGGTGATCTGAAAGTGATTCCAATGCCATCCATCTTCAGTTACAGTCTGTAGCATTGTCATGTTTAACTGCCCCAACAAGTAGCACTTACTGAATTCAACAGTCAAGTCAATGCTAAAGTTGAGGTAATAAGAATGACCTAGAGAACATTTCATAATTGTTGAACCGGTATCCATGGAGAATATCCTTTTTAAACATTTGTTAATAAAGGAAATCCTGGACTTCTGAGGTCAGCAAAACTACCCCAACAAGTAGCACTTACTGCATACACAACTCAAGTCAGTGCTTGTGTTTGGGTAGTTCTGGTGCCAGGGTAATTGATTTTGCTAGTGTTGGGAAGAATTGGGAAAGATACTGTCTCTGCATTTGTTCAGAGATATGTCTGATGATGAACTCACTACCAAGACAACCCCAAAGAGAAGCACTTATGAACACAATAATCATCAGTGTCTCCATTTGAGGTGATCTGAATGTGATTCCAATGCCATCCATCTTCAGTTACAGTCTGTAGCATTGTCATGTTTAACTGCCCCAACAAGTAGCACTTACTGAATTCAACAGTCAAGTCAATGCTAAAGTTAGGGTAATAAGAATGACTTAAAAAACATTTCAGCATTCTTCAACCAGTAACCAGGGAGAATATCCTTTTTAAACATTTCTTTATGGAGGAAATCCTGGACTTCTGAGGTCAGCAAAACTACCCCAACAATTAGCACTTACTGCATACACAACTCAAGTCAGTGCTTGTGTTTGGGTAGTTCTGGTGCCAGAGTAATGCATTTTGCTAGTGTTGGGAAGAATTGGGAAAGATACTGTCTCTGCATTTGTTCAGAGATATGTCTGATGATGAACTCACTACCAAGACAACCCCAAAGAGAAGCACTTATGAACCCAATAATCATCAGTGTCTCCATTTGAGGTGATCTGAATGTAATTCCAATGCCATCTAGCTTCAGTTACAGTATGTAGCATTCTCCAACTAGTAACCCAATGTAAATAAGCTGTTACTGTTAAATCTTTAGATAAACTCCTGTGGTTCAGTTGTCAGCAAAACTACCCCATAGATTAGCACTAACTAAAATCAATCCAATGCCAATGCTTGAGTTAGACCAATGTCAAAGTCTTACAGTAACCAACCGTCTTTGCTCATGAGCTTCTCCATAGTACCAATGTTTCTTCTGGCATCTTCTGTGTTGTGATATAGAAGCAGTGGAAGTGGTTCCTTACACAGATTTGCCGTCTTAAATACTGAATGCAGCCATTTTCACTCAACCACACCTTTTTGATCAAGTTTCAGTGGTCTTGACTATTGTACGTAATGAATAGCTTCATGAATAGACAACCATCATCCCAATGTATGCCATTAACAGTCTATGAGTGGTCAATTAGAGTCCAATGACTTTCTTTGGTGCAACTCCTTTTGCCTCCAGTTAGAGCTCATTCAGCAATAGAAAGTACCAGTTAGTACTGAATATCTATTCCAAAATCCCCATTCTTTTATTTATATAGCTAGCAGTGGAAAGCTGGTGAAATGTACTGCCTATGCATTTGTAAGTGTCTGATGATGAACTCACAACCAAGACAACCCCAAAGAGAAGCACTTATGAACACAATAATCATCAGTGTCTCCATTTGAGGTGATCTGAATGTGTTTACAATGGCATCCATCTTCAGTTACAGTCTGTAGCATTGTCATGTTCAACTGCCCCAACATGAAGCACTTACTGAATTCAACAGTCAAGTCAATGCTAAAGTTAGGGTAATAAGAATGACTTAAAAAACATTTCAGCATTCTTCAACCGGTATCCATGGAGAATATCCTTTTTAAACGTTTGTTAATAAAGGAAATCCTGGACTTCAGAGGGCAGCAAAACTACCCCAACAATTAGCACTTACTGCATACACAACTCAAGTCAGTGCTTGTGTTTGGGTAGTTCTGGTGCCAGAGTAATGCATTTTGCTAGTGTTGGGAAGAATTGGGAAAGATACTGTCTCTGCATTTGTTCAGAGTTATGTCTGATGATGAACTCACTACCAAGACAACCCCAAAGAGAAGCACTTATGAACCCAATAATCATCAGTGTCTCCATTTGAGGTGATCTGAATGTAATTCCAATGCCATCTAGCTTCAGTTACAGTATGTAGCATTCTCCAACTAGTAACCCAATGTAAATAAGCTGTTACTGTTAAATCTTTAGATAAACTCCTGTGGTTCAGTTGTCAGCAAAACTACCCCATAGATTAGCACTAACTAAAATCAATCCAATGCCAATGCTTGAGTTAGACCACTGTCAAAGTCTTACAGTAAGCAACCTTCTTTGCTCATGAGCTTCTCCATAGTACCAATGTTTCTTCTGGCATCTTCTGTGTAGTGATATAGAAGCAGTGGAAGGGTTTTCCTTACATGCAATTGTAAGGGTCTGATGATGAACTCACAACCAAGACAACCCCAAAGAGAAGCACTTATGAACACAATAATCATCAGTGTCTCCCTTTGAGGTGATCTGAATGTGATTCCAATGCCATCCATCTTCAGTTAAGTCTGTAGCATTGTCATGTTTAACTGCCCCAACAAGTAGCACTTACTAAATTCAACAGTCAAGTCAATGCTAAAGTTGAGGTAATAAGATTGACCTAGAGAACATTTCAGAATTATTGAACCGGTATCCATGGAGAATATCCTTTTTTAACATTTGTTAATAAAGGAAATCCTGGACTTCAGAGGGCAGCAAAACTACCCCAACAAGTAGCACTTACTGCATACACAACTCAAGTCAGTGCTTGTGTTTGGGTAGTTCTGGTGCCAAAGTAATGCATTTTGCTAGTAATGGGAAGAATTGTGAAATGTACTGCCTATGCATTTGTAAGTGTCTGATGATGAACTCACTACCAAGACAACCCCAAAGAGAAGCACTTATGAACACAATAATCATCAGTGTCTCCATTTGAGGTTATCTGAATGTGTTTACAATGGCATCCATCTTCAGTTACAGTCTCTAGCATTGTCATGTTTAACTGCCCCAACAAGTAGCACTTACTGAATTCAACAGTCAAGGCAATACTAAAGTTAGGGTAATAAGAATGACTTAAAAAACATTTCAGCATTCTTCAACCAGTAACCAGGGAGAATATCATTTTTAAATATTTCTTTATGGAGGAAATCCTGGACTTCTGAGGTCAGCAAAACTACCCCAACAAGTAGCACTTACTGCATACATAACTCAAGTCAGTGCTTGTGTTTGGGTAGTTCTGGTGCCAGAGTAATTGATTTTGCTAGTGTTGGGAAGAATTGGGAAAGATACTGTCTCTGCATTTGTTCAGAGATATGTCTGATGATGAACTCACTACCAAGACAACCCCAAAGAGAAGCACTTATGAACACAATAATCATCAGTGTCTCCATTTGAGGTGATCTGAATGTGTTTACAATGGCATCCATCTTCAGTTACAATCTATAGCATTGTCATGTTCAACTGCCCCAACATGAAGCACTTACTGAATTCAACAGTCAAGTCAATGCTAAAGTTAGGGTAATAAGAATGACTTACAAAACATTTCAGCATTGTTCAACCAGTAACCAGGGAGAATATCCTTTTTAAATATTTCTTTAGGGAGGAAATCCTGGACTACAGAGGTCAGCAAAAATACCCCAACAAGTAGCACTTACTGCATAGACAACTCAAGTCAGTGCTTGTGTTTGGGTAGTTCTGGTGCCAGAGTTATTCATTTTACTATTGTTGGGAAGAATTGTGAATCTGCATTTGTTCAGAGATATGTCTGATGATGAACTCACTACAAGGACAACCCCAAAGAGAAGCACTTATGAACACAATAATCATCAGTGTCTCCATTTGAGGTGGTCTGAATGTGATTACAATCCCATCTATCTTCAGTTACAGTTTGTAGCATTGTCATGTTCAACTGCCCCAACAAGAAGCACTTATTGAATTAAACAGTCAAGTCAATGCTAAAGTTAGGGTAATAAGAATGACCTAGAGAACATTTCAGAATTGTTGAACCGGTATCCATGGAGAATATCCTTTTTAAACATTTGTTAATAAAGGAAATCCTGGACTTCAGAGGGCAGCAAAACTACCCCAACAAGTAGCACTTACTGCATACAGAACTCAAGTCAGTGCTTGTGTTTGGGTAGTTCTGGTGCAAGAGTAATGCATTTTGCTAGTGTTGGGAAGAATTGTGAAATATACTGTCTCTGCATTTGTTCAGAGTTATGTCTGATGATGAACTCACTACCAAGACAACCCCAAAGAGAAGCACTTATGAACACAATAATCATCAATTTCTCCATTTGAGGTGATCTGAATGTGTTTACAATGGCATCCATCTTCAGTTACAGTCTGTAGCATTGTCATGTTCAACTGCCCCAACAAGTAGCACTTACTGAATTCAACAGTCAAGTCAATGCTAAAGTTGAGGTAATAAGAATGACCTAGAAAACATTTCAACATTCTTCAACCAGTAACCAGGGAGAACATCATTTTTAAACTTTTCTCTATGGAGGAAATCCTGGACTTCTGAGGTCAGCAAAACTACCCCAACAAGTAGCACTTACTGCATACAGAACTCAAGTCAGTGCTTGTGTTTGGGTAGTTCTGGTGCCAGAGTAATGCATTTTGCTAGTGTTGGGAAGAATTGTGAAATATACTGTCTCTGCATTTGTTCAGAGATATGACTGATGATGAACACAAAACCAAGAAAACCACAAAGAGAAGCACTTATGAACCCAATAATCATCAGTGTCTCCATTTGAGGTGATCTGAATGTAATTCCAATGCCATCTAGCTTCAGTTACAGTATGTAGCATTCTCCAACTAGTAACCCAATGTAAATAAGCTGTTACTGTTAAATCTTTAGATAAACTCCAGTGGTTCAGTTGTCAGCAAAACTACCCCATAGATTAGCACTAACTAAAATCAATCCAATGCCAATGCTTGAGTTAGACCAATGTCAAAGTCTTACAGTAACCAACCGTCTTTGCTCATGAGCTTCTCCATAGTACCAATGTTTCTTCTGGCATCTTCTGTGTTGTGATATAGAAGCAGTGGAAGTGGTTCCTTACACAGATTTGCCGTCTTAAATACTGAATGCAGCCATTTTCACTCAACCACACCTTTTTGATCAAGTTCCAGTGGTCTTGACTATTGTACGTAATGAATGGCTTCATGAATACGTAGACAACCATCATCCCAATGTATGCCATTAACAGTCTATGAGTGGTCAATTAGAGTCCAATGACTTTCTTTGGTGCAACTCCTTTTGCCTCCAGATAGAGCTCATTCAGCAATAGAAAGTACCAGTTAGTACTGAATATCTATTCCAAAATCCCCATTCTTTTATTTATTTAGCTAGCGGTGGAAAGCTGGTGAAATGTACTGCCTATGCATTTGTAAGTGTTTGATGATGAACTCACTACCAAGACAACCCCAAAGAGAAGCACTTATGAACCCAATAATCATCAGTGTCTCCATTTGAGGTGATCTGAATGTGTTTACAATGGCATCCATCTTCAGTTACAGTCTGTAGCATTGTCATGTTCAACTGCCCCAACATGAAGCACTTACTGAATTCAACAGTCAAGTCAATGCTAAAGTTAGGGTAATAAGAATGACTTAAAAACATTTCAGCATTCTTCAACCAGTAACCAGGGAGAATATCCTTTTTAAACATTTCTTTATGGAGGAAATCCTGGACTTCTGAGGTCAGCAAAACGACCCCAACAATTAGCAATTACTGCATACACAACTCAAGTCAGTGCTTGTGTTTGGGTAGTTCTGGTGCCAGAGTAAAGCATTTTGCTAGTGCTGGGAAGAATTGTGAAATATACTGTCTCTGCATTTGTTCAGAGATATGTCTGATGATGAACTCACTACCAAGACATCCCCAAAGAGAAGCACTTATGAACACAATAATCATCAGTGTCTCCATTTGAGGTGATCTGAATGTGATTCCAATGCCATCCATCTTCAGTTACAGTCTGTAGCATTGTCATGTTTAACTGCCCCAACAAGTAGCACTTACTGAATTCAACAGTCAAGTCAATGCTAAAGTTGAGGGAACAAGAATGACCTAGAGAACATTTCAGAATTGTTGAACCGGTATCCATGGAGAATATCCTTTTTAAACATTTGTTAATAAAGGAAATCCTGGACTTCAGAGGGCAGCAAAACTACCCCAACAAGTAGCACTTACTGCATACACAACTCAAGTCAGTGCTTGTGTTTGGGTAGTTCTGGTGCCAGAGTAATTCATTTTGCTAGTGTTGGGAAGAATTGTGAAATATACTGTCTCTGCATTTGTTCAGAGATATGTCTGATGATGAACTCACTACCAAGACAACCCCAAAGAGAAGCACTTATGAACCCAATAATCATCAGTGTCTCCATTTGAGGTGATCTGAATGTGTTTACAATGGCATCCATCTTCAGTTACAATCTGTAGCATTGTCATGTTCAACTGCCCCAACATGAAGCACTTACTGAATTCAACAGTCAAGTAAATGCTAAAGTTAGGGTAATCAGAATGACTTACAAAACATTTCAGCATTGTTCAACCAGTAACCAGGGAGAATACAACCCAGTCTCCTACTGAAAATGTAACAGCCTTACAAAATAGCATGGCGAGAAAATGTAAGGATGTTACATTATTTTGAAGCTTTTTTGCGGCAAAACAGTTAGTTCTCGTATCGCGAGAATTAAATCAGCATACTTCACTGAAGCCTACTGCCAAATATTGCACTATCTAGCAGGTAAGACAAGAATAGTTTGAGGAATAGTTTGAAATCGTGTTAAACATCATATTTACAACATGTTTGGCTTGACTTGAATTGTTAATATACATTGTGTACGTTCAATTTTAACCGTCTTAAGACCGTCTTGTTTTTTACCGAGCGCGGCAACGCGCAGACCCACTTTATGAAAGCCGCGCAGACCCGTTATGAGAATTGATTTGCAATGCCTGACCGGAAATAATATATAAATACTTGATTCAACCCAAAAGTTAGCATAGCAAGAATCGGTTGCTGCAATCATGCTAGTCTACACTTGTGTGCACGCACTCAAACAGACAGTAAAATGATGTGTGTGTGTGTGTGTGTGTGTGTGTGTGTGTGTGTGTGTGTGTGTGTTGGCCGACAAAATATAAATACCTGATTCAACCCAAAAGTTAGCATAGCAAGAATCGGTTGCTGCAATCATGCTAGACAATTGTGTATACACGCACTCACACAGACAGTAAAATGAGGTGTGTGTGTGTGGTGACCGACAGGTGCAAAAACGCCAAATTTAAGAATTAATTTAGTCATTAATTTGACTAAACGTAAGCAGCTAGTTTGAAGCTGCAAATACACACAACACAACCAAAAAGATGCAACAAAAAAAAAATACTGCATACAGATTACACAACGGAAGTGAAACTGCTTGATCTTCTCCCACGGGCAGAGAGAGTGAGAGAGAGAGAGAGAGACCCGGGACTCGTTCAATCTATAGAATGTATACTATTAATTAATATTAATATACTATCAATAATAATATCATACAGTCTATGGTTCAATCTCAGAATGGTGTGAAAGGGTGTGTCTCAGCTCAGGTCACAGGTGATCCTCAATCAGCAGAGACGTGTCTGTAAACTCGAGGTAATAAAACATTTAAAACTGCATTAGCGTTTAACATTGACGTTTGTTTAAACCATTTTACCGAAAGGTGCATCACTGAAGGCCTCCTCAAGTGTCATACTGTGATACAACGATTACCAACACAATTGTAATTAAGACATCTGCTGAACAAGTTGTATTCGTTAGCAGGATTGTCGTACTGATTAGTTCAAAAAACATCCAAAAGTACAAAGACATAGCTGACCAGACGCAAGCTTTTATTTTGAAAAGTCAGGACATGAGAGGGGTGCATAAACTCTATATTATTAATATATTATATTAATATTATTAATTTAATATACAGCCTATGGACGAGTGGCATGAGAAGGGAGGTCTCCAGGTTGCAGCCATACCAGATTCTAATAAAAAGGCAAAGCGCTTGCTCCCCGTGGGGTTGAAGACCAAGCTGTCTGCCCCCCTCCCCCACCATCTGGTTATAGACCTCCAAACCTTATTAGGATTTAAGGTCTGCAGCTGTGTATCCAAAGTGCACAATACTCCACTGTACTCCGTTCAGTTGCTTACACCGAGTATCTCCAATATAGCCGCGCATCCGGGTTACTGCTCAGAACATGATGTTGGTGATTATATATAATACATGTTGTGCAAGTGAATAATAAGTAAATTAATATATAAGTAAATTGTTATTGGTGAACATATTGTACATCAAAGTGAGAGTGTTTTTGTCTTTTAGTGCTAGTTTCATGTGAGGTGAAACCAAAGCCACCTGCAAGGCGACCACAAGTTCCAAACTGCACCAATGGTGAGAGTCCAGATGAGCTGAAAGTGAGCAGAAGGTGGCTACTGGTGTGGAGAAGTTTCCATTTAATCCAAAAACTGTCCAGCCCTGGAAGCCCATCAACCTCAACTTATATTTAAACTAAGAGAGGGTGGGAAAGCAAGAAGACTGTCATCTTCATTCATCTTCAGCAGTTATCACCTCCCTTACCCCTGAACATAGATACCACTTTGATGGCTGAATCCGTACCACATCCTAGTTGGAGTACCATGCTTAGTGCTGCTCCATCATATTCCTCAAATGTAGCATCAGTTTTGGCTGAGTGGCATTCCAGATGACTGCATTAATGACTAAAATTGACTTGTAAAGTGAGGGGCTGGATATTATAGATGAAATGAGTCCAGAAGACAGCTCATGCCTCCATCCATGCCCCCCCAGACCCAAAAGTCACCTAAGTCCTCTAGGTGGTTGTGGTGAGAGACATTTCAGCCATCACCCCTGCCAACCACAGCCATGCCAGTGGGCCTGGGCCACAATTTAAAACAAAAGGGTGTCCTCTAACAGCTGTGACTCCGTAGGCCATTGAAGAGCAGTTACATGCTGTATCAGCTTCAACCGCTGTGAAGGACCATTCCCACCCCTCACATGGACTCCTCACAGTACACACTATTGCCATGTGTTAGAAGCTATTGCTGAATCAAAACCCAAATATCTCGGCTGTGTGAGAACCTTTTCCCACACACATTAGGCTCATCAACACGCTGTCAAGTCCCACATAAACTCAACTGAAATGCTATACTCTCAGAACAAGTAAACCAATCTCTGCATGGCTATACATGCTTCTGTCACTATGCACCCCCTGACTTTTTAAACGTATTTTGTAAACTTTATTGTATGTCCCAAACACCTCATCTTTGCACTCGGTTGCCATCCTGATGTCCTGTTTGTTTTAATAAACGGCATTGACGCCAAAGATATCTCCTGACTCCATGTGATCACTACTATATAAAAAAAATTAGGAATGATTTCTTCCTCGAATTTGCAATTGTAATAGTTTGTAGCTTAGTAAATTATACCACACTGATATGTAAATGAGGCTTTAGTTCACAGCAACCGGTTATGCATTACTCCTGTGTTATATGCATGAATTATGTATTGTATGCTTTAATCTAGATTTGTTGGAATGAGACCTAATATTGTATGTGTATATATACTGTATATATATATATATATATTAAATCAATATAAATATATTAAATATATATTTTTGAATAATAGTTAAACAGCTAAATCTATTGTAATGAGACCTCGTGGGGGCCGAAGTCATGGTCGTTATCATTTTTCTGCATGGTATTAGAGTATTTTGATGATATACTCCCTTTCTATACCCACGTAATGTGAGAGCAAACCAAATTATGGCAAAGTATTTCTTGAAATACCCTACTTCCATGTCAGATATTTTGGCCTCTTCCTTCCTGAGGATGCTTGGTAGAGCTTGACCCTTTACACTTCCTCTCCACTCTGTTTATCCATCATCGACTGTAACACTTACTATTTTTGCATTTGAAAATTAAAAATCTTGCAGAAATGTCAGAAGTCGTGGACTTTGAGGAGGCAATTAAGGCTGGCCAGCGGCTAGTAGAAGAGTTTGAGGCAGCTACCGTGAGTATGAACAGAGACTGTTATGAGGAGACACAGCACTCAAAGACTCCTCCATAGAAATGCATGGGGATAGTTTGTAACACCAATATGGCAGTAGTTGACACATATCCCGCCCCTTTCTGTATCCCCATTCACTTGAATATGGCCCTTGAGAGGGGCCTATAAAGACTTTTGTATGGATTACTTTGTGCTTTGTTAAAGTTTGTATTTATAAGTAATGCTCTTAACGGCAAGTTATTGTCTTTAGAGAAAACTACAAAAAGAGGCTACATCCTCTCCACCCTCTGTGCCAGTGGAATGGCAGTCAAGGGACAGTAATGGGAACGTGATTTTTAAAAGACCAGGTCAACCCCCAAGGTCTCAAATTCCTTCCAAAAAAGGTAAGTATTGTGAATCTGAATATTCCTGGGAGGAAAGTAGACAAGACACTACACTTCACTCTGTTTATATATTTGTAATGCAGTAAGTTTTTGCCAATTGTGTGATCTGAAGAGCATATCTCTTTTTACAGCCACCAAACCCACTGCTGAACATGCAACAGTGGCTTTTGAAGTCATAGGTATGCTTTTCCTTTGGCAAGATTTTGCAGCTTGTTTTGTTTATGCTCTTGTATTGTTTCTTTGCATTTTAATGGGTCTGTTTTTTGATGGGCTGCATGTTTTTATGATAAGACACTGATATACAGGCATACAATGAGGAAGATTTCCCTGAAAAAGAGCCTTCAAGGGCAATCAGCTGGGGTGAGAGGCAGGCTGCAAGCTCAGAGAGATGGAGCTCAATCAGAGAGTCTTTGGTTAAAGCTCTGATGTCCTCTGAGCTTGTCGGTGAACCTATCTGCAACAGCTGTAATGTAAAGCCAGCAGTGATCCGCTGTAAAGCGTGTCTGCCGAGGCAATTCCTCTGCACAGACTGTGATGTTGAGGTCCATGCCCATCATGTGCTGCATGACAGAGAGGCTTTGTTTGAGGGCTTTTATCACCCAGTGTCCCCAAACATTATTGTGGCTGAAGCTGATCAGTGCTTTAACTTCAAGGAAGCAGGTAGTCATATAATCTTCACAAATTGTATTAATTTAATTTTGACAAATGAGCTGAAGCGGAATTGTTTACTCCCAGATCATAATAAAACATAATTTATTTCTTGGTTAGTTCGATTTGTACCAGTCAGCCTACCAAGGATATGTGGCTGCTCTGCAAGCTTGCTTACCATTACACCAGCTAAAGGAGTTATCCTGGTTGGAATGAATGGTGAGAGAAAAATGTTGTATTAAAATAAAAATAAAAATAACATTATCATATTCCTATTGTATTCACTTATATTGTCTGCATTATTATTTTCAGGGAGATACAATCTCTCCATTCCATGCCTGACGTGTGGTGCATGCCAAAAGACTTGGACGGCTGGGCTGGATGACCTGGTCAAGTGTGGTTACTGGCCTGCAACAGTCAACTACCACACTGTGTACCAGGTGGACCTTTTCCAGTCTTTTGAGCAGCTGAAGCTGCTTGCGCCAGGGCTCTCACGTCAGGCATTCATTGGAATGTTGGAGGAGAGGAGCAGAGCTTGTGGGAGAGTAAATAAATAAATACATTTTACAAAAATTCAAAGGAGTTCAGTGAAGTGAAGAATGTGTCATGACATTCACAATGTTTGTTTTGTCATTGCCATCTAGCCAAGCAACATATGTGGGGATGCCTTCCAGCGGGCATATATAGAGTGGTCCCATGCCAAATTTGAGGTGGAGAGAGCCATGGGCATTAGTCCTTTTACCTGCCTTGCTTGTGTGCCACAAATGCATGCAGTTTCTGTGGATGGCAACCGCAAGCATTATAGATTCAGAAGTGCCACAGGGTATTACACATGTCTTTGAAGCATTAACTCAATACTCATGTACTGTTTTTTAATTTGAAGGACATTTATTGACATACATCATTTCTAAAGATCCACAGAAGGGCCATTTGATGGTGCATTGTTTGCAAACGATGACGATGTGGCAAATTTTGTGCATCACGTTCAAAATGCTGCAAAGCATGTAAGTTTTAAATAAGCAACACTGAAGTTATATACTGGTGCATCTCTTATCAAAACGATATCATGGAAAGTTCCATTGCTCTGGTGTCCTCAAGTCAACATATCAGTATTATAATTTCATTCACAAATTCATTTTCTTTAATTTGAATCTGAACTGATCTGTAAACCCTTATCAATAATCATTCATTATTTAATATTAATAGGCATCAGGTAAAGGGACGTGTGGCTCAAGCCAGTGGACAGCGGCTAAAGAAACCTGCAGGGCATCAACTTCAAAAATTGATGAGGAGGGGATTGAGATAGCGGTGTGCAGGCATGGAGTCCTTCTGAAGGCATTAAACATGTTCAGAGGAGAGATTTTTGCCTATCCAATGTACCTACAAAAAGAGCTGTCTACCCTGAGTCCAGCGTTTTTTTGCATGGATGTGGCCTGCAAATACTTCCCCTACCTGGAGAAAGTTGCCACCCACTGTCCGGAGCTGCAGGTTAGAATGATGTAAAAAGATGTTAATTTAAACATATCAATTTCCTCTAATTCTAAAGGTGACATCGTGCCATGAGTTGTTGATTGTTTTGCATCCCAAAAGTATGCATCTATCTATTGTGTCTTGCTTAAGCACATTCATTGTAATGCATTTCAGGCCTGTCTGTGTTTTAACATCATAGGCTCTGCAGACTATGCGTCCTCTCCTCTCAGTCATGCACGCCAAAGCCCATAAATGGACGTGTGAGGTTAGTGTGTAATTTTGTGTATACATTTATATCTCAATTTTTCCTCTTAGACACTAACAAAAGAAGACATGTCATCCGTCAAAAAATCCGCCAAGAGAAAAAGCATTTACAGAATGCCATGGATCAGCTGGACGAAGCAGTGAAAATCCAGTTACCACCTGTTGACGAGTTGCTTTTAAGAGACAATTTTGTCTGGCCATGGGAAAGCATTTACTCAAGTATGTTAAAAAACCATAAGTAGAAGTTAATGTTGATTATGTTTTTAATGAAGCGATATTAATTATTACTTTTATTGCTATATTGCTAATGTGTTGTGCAGTGTAAAAATAACAACAGTGCTGAGAAGGAATGAAATTGCTTAATTACATGATCCACTTACATGTATGAACTAAGAAAGTTGTAATACCATGGAGCAAACACTCAAATGAATATGTGCTTGTGTGACAGTATGTGCAAAACAATGTCTTAACCAGAGCAAGTGGTAAAAACTTGCATGTACATGAGCAACGAAGTACAGTTTAATGAAACATTGGATATAATGGGAACATATTACCATTGTCATTAAACATACTAAATACAGTAATTTGACACCATGTTTTATTCCATGAACTACAGACAACGGTGATTTGTCCACCAAAAAAAATGTCTTTGACATAGCCATGCTAGTCCACCGCTTTCAGGAAGAGATCAACATTGTGGTGGATGAGATGCATAGGCACATTACTTCACTTGAAATGCAGCACCACAAGCTAACAGCAATGGTGGAGGTTCAGTGTAAGTTAATGTTCACTACTGGTAATTTTTACTATTTGTGTATCTCCACATGTCACACAGCATATAAATGAAACCAGCACATTGAGTGCTTTCATAATACTGGATCTATTTTAGGCCAATACTTGTTACGTGATGAATAGTCCTGAATGTCGTATGTTGTCTTTTCAGGCAGAGAACCAAGTCTTTTCAGCATCTTGAAGAGGCGCATTCAAGAGCTGCAAGACAACATTGCCACAGCCAAAATGTCCTACAGTCCTGCTTTCCAGGGAGGCACAAATGTATTGCAGCAGCTGCTGCAGCAGGACAGTGAAATGTCCAAAGAGGAGTTGGAGATGGAGTACTCCAATGAAGTAGACATGGAGTCCTCTGACGAAGATTTAATTGACGACATTTAATATGCCTTTTTGTGCACTCTTCGCCCACCCCCATCACCACATGTATATATGTATATACAGTACATGGTATACATGATGTCAAGATGTTGATTTGAAAATAAAACTTTCAACATGAACAGGAAATGTGTCAAATGTGTCATGAACTTTTATGTACTGCACTCTTTTTGAGACCATCTGTAACAGGTGAGTGGATGCAAGAGTCATAATTCACAAACATTGGTTTGTGTGTCCATAGTGACCATCTAGTGACTAGAATGAAGCCACATTAGCAAGTTTTGGACTGTTTTTTGCTTTTGTTGAACTTCTATGTACCTTCACTGCACGTGAAAAACAGCCGAATGCATGATCAAGGGGGATCTTTTTGAGACCAGACGGTCTGGCCACCTTTATTTAATTGCTGTGACAGTTTTGCTTTCAAGGTTGTAGTGCATGTGAACTGTTTCTGCAAGAAATTCTTTACATTTTCTGGTCATGTTGATTAATCATGTCATGCTTATGAAATTGTACGGATCAGGTCATATATGGCTGTTTGAGAAAAAAATTTAAATTTCCGAAGGTAAAAATAAACTACCATATGTTGTTCAGTCTGATGCAAGAGAGCGTCTGAGTGATTTTTACTTTCCCCTAACCCCCAGTTATCTTAGTAGCACCCCCCAAAGGTGTAAAAATGTCACCTTTTTCAATGTCTTTAATTACAGAACTATTAATCATATCTGTCTGAAATTTGGTATAGTAGTTAATTAAGATGTGTGTTATAAATGAAGTTTCTGTCATTAGTCCACCTCATGTGCACACATGGGAAAATAACATTATTTTTAAAATAATAACAACATTGCAAAATTTGGACTTCATATCCAATCAGGTGATTAATGTTAGTAATTTATTCATGTTCCTCATGTCATATATAAAACTACACTCACCGGCCACTTTATTAGGTACACCTGTCCAACTGCTCGTTAACACTTAATTTCTAAGCAGCCAATCACATGGCGGCAACTCAGTGCATTTAGGCATGTAGACATGGTCAAGACAATCTCCTGCAGTTCAAACCGAGCATCGGTATGGGGAAGAAACGTGATTTGAGTGACTTTGAACGTGGCATGATTGTTGGTGCCAGAAGGGCTGGTCTGAGTATTTCAGAAACTGCTAATCTACTGGGATTTTCACGCACAACCATCTCTAGGGTTTACTGAGAATGGTCCGAAAAAGAAAAAACATCCAGTGAGCGGCAGTTCTGTGGGCGGAAATGCCTTGTTGATGCCAGAGGTCAGAGGAGAATGGCCAGACTGGTTCGAGCTGATAGAAGGGCAACAGTGACTCAAATTACCACCCGTTACAACCAAGGTGGGCAGAAGAGCATCTCTGAACGTACAGTACGTCGAACTTTGAGGCAGATGGGCTACAGCAGCAGAAGACCACACCGGGTGCCACTCCTTTCAGCTAAGAACAGGAAAGTGAGGCTACAATTTGCACAAGCTCATCGACATTGGACAATAGAAGATTGGAAAAACGTTGCCTGGTCTGATGAGTCTCGATTTCTGCTGCGACGTTCGGATGGTAGGGTCAGAATTTGGCGTCTACAACATGAAAGCAAGGATCCATCCTGCCTTGTATCAACGGTTCCGGCTGGTGGTGGTGGTGTCATGGTGTGGGGAATATTTTCTTGGCACTCTTTGGGCCCCTTGGTACCAATTGACCATCGTTGCAACGCCACAGCCTACCTGAGTATTGTTGCTGACCATGTCCATCCCTTTATGACCACAATGTACCCAACTTCTGATGGCTACTTTCAGCAGGATAATGCACCATGTCATAAAGCTGGAATCATCTCAGACTGGTTTCTTGAACATGACAATGAGTTCGCTGTACTCAAATGGCCTCCACAGTCACCAGATCTCAATCCAATAGAGCATCTTTGGGATGTGGTGGAACGGGAGATTCGCATCATGGATGTGCAGCCGACAAATCTGCGGCAACTGTGTGATGCCATCATGTATATATGGACCAAACTCCCTGAGGAATGCTTCCAGCACCTTGTTGAATCTATGCCACGAAGAATTGAGGCAGTTCTGAAGGCAAAAGGGGGTCCAACCCGTTACTAGCATGGGGTACCTAATAAAGTGGCCGGTGAGTGTATATTGTAATTTTAAAAATGTGTCTGTTTTTGTATTTTGACTACATTTCCCATGACGTGTCACCTCCACTTCAACGTTGCATACAACAATGGCGCTGAAATTTGTAGTTTTTTGTATTTAAAAAATATATATATTTCATTTATTTAACAAATTAGGTTTAGGATTGAAAACAGTGCCATAGATGGAACATTTGCACATAAATAGTTAGAGTAAGTAGTTACATGTGTCACGACAATGATACACAACAGAAAGAAGCATAATTCGACAAAATATCTAAAAAATATGTGCTTTGTTCCCTGTTGCTAGGCAACGCCCTTAACCAGCTGGGCGGAAACATAGGGCGGAAGACGAACGTGAGCAGAGTTTGACGCGATTCTTCAGCGCACCGTGAGCGTGAGTCAGAGAGTTTGCACTGAGACGGTGACGTGCACAGGTAAGAGTTTTTAAAGTTATGGCCCTGTAAATAGTAACCAAAACATCCACTTTGGCTTTGAATAATGTGCAGTTTTTACTTATAACTTCTGCATCACGTCGCTGAGCATTGCCTTGTATTTACGTAAAATTCTACGTTATCAACCAATGTTAATGACAGCCTATGTTCATTATGTCATGTAACAATCCTACATAATACATGATTTATTGTGGCTACACTAATGGAGGAGTCTTTCTCTATCTTAGTGTGAGTTAATCACAATATATTTCAAAATGTTGTGTTTACTAAAAAAGACTCCCTTTCCTGAATGTAGTCCATGTCATTGGCTGAGCAAAAAAAGACAAGACACAAAGACCAGATAAGATAAAGATGATTATCATTTATTTTCTTCTTCTTTTTTATTCACACTATATTCTCCACATTGGTCCATGATGACCTCCACTTTTTGCCACTGAAAAAAATAAATAAATAAATAAATAAAAGTATACATGTTAATTATAAGGGTCTTTGTTACATTCAGCTCTCAAACCAAAAGAATTGACCATAACATGCCTATAAAATATATAATATGTAATATAATATATTGTAGCTCTGAAGGTGTTGAAAAGCAAGAATAAAAATATATTCGGAGTGTCCTGATGGTCACAGAACAGCCGAATGTCTTACTGATCATCCAGACAAATATGAATGAATAAAAACATTGTCAAGTATTTTAAAATTATGTTTTAAAGTAGCCTATGAATGTATGCCTTGTTAGATGTAAAGGTTTTACAGTTTACAAACACGGATTAAAAACTGGACTTGGACAACAATACTAGATGCTCTTCTTCACACTGAAAACACTTAACCTGGGTAACTGATACGATTCGTTACCAAATATGATGTTCATGTCAAGATGTTGTTGTAATGTGTTGAAATACTTACCATAAAAGACAAGGATGCCACTGCATCAACAGCTGTTTCTGCCCCTTAAAAAGAATAAACAAAATAAAAATCTATTCTGTACAGACATAAGCTCGTAGGCCTGTCACAATAACTACATATTGAATACTTGCGTCATAGGTCATCAGGCATTATTTAGCATAGCAACCGCCATTTCTACCCCAGACATTAATGAAAAACAAAATTGCTATACAACTGAGTGATTCCCACATTGATTTGCGTGTTTGTACTAGCTATCCCACATACTATTTTAGTCCTGTGAACATACCAAAAAGGCGATCACATCTTGTGTACTCCCTAATATCTTCATATTAACTATTTCTTGCAGAGACATCATTGATTCATATTTTTGACTGTATCAACGAAAAACATCAACAGTGTCACCTCCCTCAAACAGATGACCACTTTCCCTAATCAGAAGCCATGGATGAACAGCGAGGTCGGACTCCTGCTGAAGGCACAGGACATCGCATTCAGATCTGGTGATGCTCAACCAATAACTTAACCAGGGCTAACCTGAAAAGGGGCATCAATAAGGCCAAACACAACCACAAGCAAAGGATTGAGGAACACTTAAAGAGAAAATCGGACCCCCAATGCATGTGGCAAGGCATCCAGGCCATCACACACTCTACACCACCGATGTGTGTGGCACTGAGCAGGACACAAGGCTGCTGGTCCTTATGGTATCCCCGGACGCGCACTCAGGGCCTGTGCTGTGCAGTTGACTGAGGTTTGGACTGACATATTTAATCTGTCAATAGCCCAGGCAGTTGTCCCAGTGTGCTTTAAAACCTCCTCCATCGTGCTGGTGCCAAAACACTATGACAATTCACTCTGCCTTGTCCCACCTTGACAATAGCAACACCTATGTAAGAATGCTGTTCATTGACTTAAGTTCTGCAAAATTAATTTACAAGGCACTTAATGTCACTAGTTTTTTTTTTCAGAGAGTGTTAAAATGATAAAAGTCAAGAGTGAAAAAAATTATGAAAACATTGGAATTTAACAGGTCTTAGTTTTGGGCCCTAAATATTAGGTAAACAAACTTTAAACAAAACCTGAGATGGTCCACCAAACATTTTCCAGGATTTTTATCTGATTGGATTGGATATATTGTGATATATAATATTGGATATTTTACTTTTTTTTTTTTTTGCATTTTAATGCAGTGGTAATTTCTTGGAATTTAATTTGTAGTTATATGTAGCGCTTTTCTCCAAAGCAACTTCCATATGTCAATTATTACAAGGGCCAGCCTCCCCAAGATCAACTACTGTAGAAGTTAAGTTTCCTGTTCAAAGGCACAACAGTGGCAACATGGAATTGAACCCACAACTTTTCTGGTTAATTAATGCTAGCATAGTTCCTTACCCAATATGCTACCCCACTTTAACTGAGATAACAGACAATCTACTGGTAATGCACTAATTTTTCGCTCATATACAAACCTTTTGATGTCTTTCACGAAGGACATTGCCATCAAAAACTTCCTGGTGGCAATAGGAACAGTCTGAAATAAAGATATACTTGAGTGAGTATGTATCCTACTGAAAGCTAAAGAATCATAATAGCAGAAAATAAATATTTATGTCCTACGAAGTATTATGCTCCAATGTACATTTCCACTTTGTTCTATTTGGTTAACAACTTTTCAATAAAATCCCTACCATTACTTTTTCTCCTCTCCTTTTTCTTCCTGCTGACATCTACAGCTGAGGCCAGTAGAGTGGTGGCAGTGGCTGGTAGGGTGGGAATGGTGAGGGTAGGTAGGGTGAGGGTAGGTAGGGTGGGAGTGGGGAGGGTAGGTAGGTTTGAAGTAGTGAGGGTAGGGGGAGGTAGGGTGGGAGTGGTGAGGGTAGGTAGGGTGGAAGTAGTGAGGGTTAGAGGAGGTAGGGTGAGAGTTGTGAGGGTAGGTGGAGGTAGGGTGGGAGTGGAGAGGGTAGGTAGGGTGGGAGTGGGGAGGGTAGGTAGGTTTGAAGTAGTGAGGGTAGGGGGAGGTAGGGTGGGAGTGGTGAGGGTAGGTAGGGTGGAAGTAGTGAGGGTTAGAGGAGGTAGGGTGAGAGTTGTGAGGGTAGGTGGAGGTAGGGTGGGAGTGGAGAGGGTAGGTAGGGTGGGAGTGGTGAGAGTATGTAGGGTGGAAGTGGTGAGGGTAGGTAGGGTGGGAGTGGGGAGGGTAGGAGTGGTGAGGGTATGTAGGGTGGAAGTGGTGAGGGTAGGTAGGGTGGGAGTGGGGAGGGTAGGAGTGGTGAGGGTATGTAGGGTGGAAGTGGTGAGGGTAGGTAGGGTGGGAGTGGTGAGGGTAGGGGGAGGTAGGGTGGGAGTGGGGAGGGTAGGGGCAGTTAGAGTGGAAGTGGGGAGGGTTAGTAAGGTGGGAGTGGTGAGGGCAGAGGAAGGCAGGGTGAGAGTAGAATTTATAGGGGGAGGCAGGGTGTTGATGGCTGGTGGAATCAAGGTGGGAGTCATGAGGGTTGGTGGAGGTAGGGTGAGGGTTGTGAGGGGAGGGGGAGCCAGGATGGGAGTGCTGGGGTGAGGTGTAGGAGGGGTGGATGCAGCAGGCTTAGGCACTATGGAATACATATAAAATGTAATTGTCAGGTTTAAAACATTTACCTCAAAATTCATATTGCACCATATTTGTAATGGTATGCTATTATTAATTAACTTGATTTATACCATTCTTTGTAATGGTCATATACCATTGTTATACAATTTTTCAAATCAATACATTTGAGTATTGCAATATTTTATTTAGCAATACTGTATACATTTTCAAAACAATTGTATGCGCATGATAATGCCTTTATAATATCACAGAACTCCTTACACACAGTATTGAAATATATACACTGTGGGGTCCCTGAGCAGCTCCATCGGCAGCAGACGGATACACCCCCGGTGTAAGAAGGAGAGATACCGCAGGTTGTTCATTTAATTACATATATCATTTAATTACATATATTACTATATTATTTAACAGATATTCCTAAATCAGTTAATTAAAGATATTACTATATTATTTCATTACAGATATTACTAAATTATTTAATTACAGATATTACTATATTATTTCATTACATATTATTCTATTTAATTTCACGTCACTTATTCACTTACATTGGAATATTGTTTTGTACTATGGCCACCTAACGTTACTTTACAATACCTTTTTATATAATGCCACTTTACATTCATTCTGTACTTTTTGCACATTGTCTGTTGTTTGCCTGGTGTTGGCTTGTTTGTTTTGGTGTTTTTTTACTGTAGAAAATGCTGCTGTAACAAGGGAATTTCCCCATTGTGGGATAAATAAAGTATTATCTTATATTATTGCAGTACATTTAATTAGAAACCCTGCATAGTGTTATGTATCATATCACAACAAAGCCCCTTTCTTTTGATCAAAAGGTGGCCAACTGGTAGGAAGCATGTGGGTGGGGGGACTCAACCACATCAACATACATGGGTGAGGTGCCCTTGAGCAAAATACCTACCCCCCCAACTGCACAGAAGGTGCTAGATCAAGAGGTGCCCACTGCTCTAGTGTATATGTACTCTTGTCAGCTATGTGTGTATACTAACCCCTGATAGGTCAAATGAAGTGGAATATATTTCTTGGCGGAAGAATGATTATCTAGGACAAAAACATCCACTTTCTGTTTGCTGTAACTTTGTTATCAATTCCAGGTATGTGTAGTAAAAAAATTAAATAACAAAAAGGTTGTTGGTTCCACTGATTTTAGAACAACTAAGGGGAACAGCTTTGCATTGTGCCTAATAACGCCCTTAGTTAAATTGGAACTTGTGGCCTATCTTGGGGCTCATTGCTTAAATAAACACTACAAATATTATATGTATGTATGTAACTTTATATGTTACTTTACTCTGATGCGGGGCGAAAAAAACACCACCATAACATTGAATGTCAATGAATTGTCCACAAACCATTCCTATGAAATGTAAATTAAACAAGAAAAAAGGCCTTGTACATGACTTGTACATGACAAGGAATGTACTGTTGTTATGTGGTTCAATAGATTTCAATAAAGTATGAGAAATGTATTATTTTGTTTACAAAATGAATGTATGTAAGTATGCTTACAGTTGAGGAAAGACTCAAAGACCACTTTAATTGTGGCAAATGCCTTCATTGTCTCCCTGGATGGATGCTCTTCCAGGTGGAGCAGCTGGGCCTTAAATTTCTTGTTCCTCTGCTTGGCCACAAGGAGCAGGGGGTAGAACCCCACTGCTTTCAATTTATGTAACTGTAACAAATCAAGAACAAAAAATTACATGTTTATTGTTTGCATATACACAGATACCTGAATGAACAATTAACTAGAAAATAAATGAATGTAACGTGCTTACATCAATAAAGGCACTATCCAGTGCCTTTACGGCATTGAACTTTGTTGGTGGATTTTCTTCAATTTTTTTTAACTTATTCATTTTAATTGCCTTGTATGGCTGCTCCCCTCCACAAAGGTGGCACTTCTTTCTTGCCACGCCAATCATGGCACGGCAAGAGATACAGGACTTTTTAGTCGATCCAGGCATCTTTAGGTGGGACACAGTTGGGACAGAGCTGGGGTGAGAGGTTTGAATGGAGAAGGATAAAATGGAGAAAAAAGAGGGTAAGTGACGTAGCATGAAAACTGACATGACTTCTGCACAGACACAATGTTTCAACACAATGTCCACAGTAGAGTTTAAAATGTTCACAATCCTGTTCGCAGCCACATATTGTTTGGATATATAAACAAAGCCTATAAATAAAATGTCTGCTTCTATATCTAGAGCAAAGAAAACAAAATCTTGGGATGTCAAGATAAAACACATGAGGTGTAAAATATTTTAGGCTTGTCCTCCTGCTGTAATGAACTGAAAATAGAAGCCATGACATAACAGTCACACATGTGTAGAGAATATATCTGTAATTGTTTAGCTTTTTGTCCTAGCTCAAAATCTAAAAAATGTCCTTTCAATCACTGCAGACATTTTTTTGGCAATAACAATTTTTCTCACGAGTAATGCGTCATCAGATTGGCCAATCTGATCGGCCTTTATGGAGACCACCGATCAAAGTATTTAAAGCCTTTATCGGCCGATAACAATCACTGACCGATCAATCAGAGCACCCTTATGTAATATATTTATTCTTTTACGTGATACTGTACCACTGCATGGGAACATGTCTGACTTCCTCAATTATTCTTAGTTGCCACACCCAAAAACAAAATGAGGGCACAAACGAAGGGAAATGGCTCAGTTTTTCAAAATAACCATATACGTGTAAACTGGGAAAAATATATAATACACATGCCATGCTTGTGGTGTGATTAGGCTCTATTGCTGCTTTCCAGACACAATTTTTAGCGATTTCTAGTCAGCGACATATTTTGGGCTCATTTGGGATTCATTGTATACTATCCAAACGGTCGAGATGCCCCACCCTGAGCCATGTTAAACAGATATTAACTCAAGAACAGAGGTCATAAATTAATCTGAATGCATGCATTCCTGTAAACCTCATGAGGTTCTCAGAATAATTCTTTTTATGGCTAGCTAGCTGCCCTATGGAACCAGATATCAAGAAATGCTAAGGTCATACTAAGGTGGGTTTCTATATAAAAATGACTTGAAACGTAACCTAACTTGATGTTTTATTAACTATGGCTTTCTTAAATGTTTATTTGCTGCTACCAATGCAAAAATGTGCATTTAATGCATACGTTGCTAATAACAGCAACAAGCTAATACTGTCAACTACTACTGTAGCTAGCTTGCTAGCTAAGAAGCTATAGTGCAAACACAAGAAAATGGTGCATTTGATGCATCAGATACAAAAGCACATGTTGATTATGTTCTGTATAAACAAACATAAAAATGTGAAACAAGTTGTTTACAAAAGAAGTACCCCTTGTTCAGAAATTTAAAAAATGTGCATTTAATGCATACGTTGCTAATAACAGCAACAAGCTAATACTGGCAACTACTACTGTAGCTAGCTTGCTAGCTAAGAAGCTATAGTGCAAACACAAGAAAATGGTGCATTTGATGCATCAGATACAAAAGCACATGTTGATTATGTTCTGTATAAACAAACATAAAAATGTGAAACAAGTTGTTTACAAAAGAAGTACCCCTTGTTCAGAAATTAAAAAATGTGCATTTAATGCATACGTTGCTAATAACAGCAACAAGCTAATACTGGCAACCATAGACATAATAAAGAGTAGACGCCGCATCGACCGCTACTCCCTATTGGCGCTGACGAGATTTGGGGCCGCCATCTTGGACCGGTCACCCGCTCCACTCAGTGTAATGTGTTTGGCAGGTGCAATGAGCTGTCAGCGCGTTTAATTAATCAATCTCACTGAATACCCAACTGATTTTCATGGTTTTTTTTGCTACAAAGGTAATACATGTAGCTATGATACAGGACACAAGATTAGGCGTATTTTAATATTCAAAGTGTGCTTAACAGTAATAGAATATTCTGATATGATATAAATTCACCAGACGTCCGAGATCAGAACTGGGAACATAATCCCGGAAAAGGGAGAGCAACGGGGATATTTCCAGTTTGACTATAAATCTGATTGAAAAACCTAATGTGTCTTTAAAAAAAAAAAAAGAACAAGGACAGAGGTAGTTTTTTCTTCTGTATTTAGTCAGGGGACAAAAACGGGGGACTGTCCCCTAAATCCGAGGACGTCTGGTCACCCTAGACCCTAGACCAGACATCCTTGGTGTATCTATTGTTTGTAAATGACAGGTATTTGCAAAATACCAATAGGTATAAATACCCCTACATCACATATATGATGTAGGCTATAATAGGTATAAATACCCCTACATCACATATATGATGTAGGCTATAATAGGTATAAATACCTATTATAGAAAAATAATTTGCACACACATAAATATGATAGGGAAGAAGAAACAGATAGTGACCGTAAAGTCAGATATTTAAGTACAAGAAACAATATGATTATATTATTAGAGTCTACTTGAAGCTTTTTATATTTGTCTCTCTCTCTCTGTCACACACGCACACACACGCAAGCACACACACACACGCACAGCACTACCACGTTGTTCTGCATCAATTGCCTCCCAGACCTTGACATTTAGCAGCCCCACTCCCAACACACACACACACACACACACACACACACACACACACACTAGGGTTGCACAACATTGACAAAATGTGATATTGCAACATCGATATGAATTCCGATATTTTTAAACATATATAAAATTACAAAATAGACTCATAACAAATTAAACAAGTTTTCTTACAACACAAGGTTTATTTTAACTGAAAGTTATATTGGACTGGTCCAACATGAATAACTAAGGACCATGTCTACAGAACAGGACGGGTTCTACTGGTTGGACAGTATAAAATATATAAATAAAGTTATAATATAAATAACTAAGGACCATGTCTACAGAACAGGACGTGTTCTAATGGTTGGACAGTATAAAATACATAAATAAAGTTATAATATAAATAACTAAGGACCATGTCTACAGAACAGGACGGGTTCTACTGGTTGGACAGTATAAAATACATAAATAAAGTTATAATATAAATAACTAAGGACCATGTCTACAGAACAGGACAGGTTCTACTGGTTGGACAGTATAAAATACATAAATAAAGTTATAATATAAATAACTAAGGACCATGTCTACAGAACAGGACGGGTTCTACTGGTTGGACAGTATAAAATATATAAATAAAGTTATAATATAAATAACTAAGGACCATGTCTACAGAACAGGACGGGTTCTACTGGTTGGACAGTATAAAATATATAAATAAAGTTATAATATAAATAACTAAGGACCATGTCTACAGAACAGGACGGGTTCTACTGGTTGGACAGTATAAAATATATAAATAAAGTTATAATATAAATAACTAAGGACCATGTCTACAGAACAGGACGGGTTCTACTGGTTGGACAGTATAAAATACATAAATAAAGTTATAATATAAATAACTAAGGACCATGTCTACAAAACAGGACGGGTTCTACTGGTTGGACAGTATAAAATATATAAATAAAGTTATAATATAAATAACTAAGGACCATGTCTACAGAACAGGACGGGTTCTACTGGTTGGACAGTATAAAATACATAAATAAAGTTAACAGGACAGCTCAACAAAATAAACTAAATATTGCATACTTATTGCGACTTTCGATATATTTGATAAATGACCAGCTGTCTCAGCTCTTATTACATAAGTATTTGGACAGATACACCTCTTTTATGTTGTGTTGACTCTGTACTCAAGCACTTTGCTATTGAAAAGGCTATATAATTATACAGTGGGTACGGAAAGTATTCAGACCCCTTTAAATTTTTCACTCTTTGTTTCATTGCAGCCATTTTCCAAAAATCAAAAAAGTTCATTTTATTTCTCAGTAATGTACAATCAGCACCCCATCTTGGACAGAAAAAAACAGAAATGTAGAAATTTTGCAAATTT
>JAQOOF010000427.1:0-27968 GCA_029931835.1 Etheostoma nigrum | reverse complement strand
CTTAACAGTAGCTGCTATACACACATCTCCATGCTGGAAACGTGCGTTTCGGCCTCTTCTAAGCTTATTGTGACGTTTTAAGCTTGTTACTGTCATTTCAACAGTGTTGCACTAGTTTCTTAACAGTAGCTGCTATACACACATCTCCATGCTGGAAACGTGCGTTTCGGCCTCTTCTAAGCTTATTGTGACGTTTTAAGCTTGTTACTGTTATTTCAACAGCGTTGCACTAGTTTCTTAACAGTAGCTGCTATACACACATCTCCATGCTGGAAACGTGCGTTTCGGCCTCTTCTAAGCTTATTGTGACGTTTTAAGCTTGTTACTGTCATTTCAACAGCGTTGCACTAGTTTCTTAACAGTAACTGCTATACACACTTCTCCATGCTGGAAACATGCGTTTCGGCCTCTTCTAAGCTTATTGTGACGTTATAAGCTTGTTACTGTCATTTCAACAGTGTTGCACTAGTTTCTTAACAGTAGCTGCTATACACACATCTCCATGCTGGAAACGTGCGTTTCGGCCTCTTCTAAGCTTATTGTGACGTTTTAAGCTTGTTACTGTCATTTCAACAGTGTTGCACTAGTTTCTTAACAGTAGCTGCTATACACACATCTCCATGCTGGAAACGTGCGTTTCGGCCTCTTCTAAGCTTATTGTGACGTTATAAGCTTGTTACTGTCATTTCAACAGTGTTGCACTAGTTTCTTAACAGTAGCTGCTATACACACATCTCCATGCTGGAAACGTGCGTTTCGGCCTCTTCTAAGCTTATTGTGACGTTTTAAGCTTGTTACTGTCATTTCAACAGTGTTGCACTAGTTTCTTAACAGTAGCTGCTATACACACATCTCCATGCTGGAAACGTGCGTTTCGGCCTCTTCTAAGCTTATTGTGACGTTTTAAGCTTGTTACTGTCATTTCAACAGTGTTGCACTAGTTTCTTAACAGTAGCTGCTATACACACATCTCCATGCTGGAAACGTGCGTTTCGGCCTCTTCTAAGCTTATTGTGACGTTTTAAGCTTGTTACTGTCATTTCAACAGTGTTGCACTAGTTTCTTAACAGTAGCTGCTATACACAAATCTCCATGCTGGAAACGTGCGTTTCGGCCTCTTCTAAGCTTATTGTGACGTTTTAAGCTTGTTACTGTCATTTCAACAGTGTTGCACTAGTTTCTTAACAGTAGCTGCTATACACACATCTCTATGCTGGAAACGTGCGTTTCGGCCTCTTCTAACCTTATTGTGACGTTTTAAGCTTGTTACTGTCATTTCAACAGTGTTGCACTAGTTTCTTAACAGTAGCTGCTATACACACATCTCCATGCTGGAAACGTGCGTTTCGGCCTCTTCTAAGCTTATTGAGACGTTATAAGCTTGTTACTGTCATTTCAACAGTGTTACAGTAGTTTCTTAACAGTAGCTGCTATACACACATCTCCATGCTGGAAACGTGCGTTTCGGCCTCTTCTAAGCTTATTGTGACGTTTTAAGCTTGTTACTGTCATTTCAACAGTGTTGCACTAGTTTCTTAACAGTAGCTGCTATACACACATCTCCATGTTGGAAACGTGCGTTTCTGCCTCTTCTAAGCTTATTTTGACGTTTTAAGCTTGTTACTGTCATTTCAACAGTATTGCACTAGTTTCTTAACAGTAGCTGCTATACACACATCTCCATGCTGGAAACGTGCGTTTCGGCCTCTTCTAAGCTTATTGTGACGTTTTAAGCTTGTTACTGTCATTTCAACAGTGTTGCACTAGTTTCTTAACAGTAGCTGCTATACACACATCTCCATGCTGGAAACGTGCGTTTCGGCCTCTTCTAAGCTTATTGTGACGTTTTAAGCTTGTTACTGTCATTTCAACAGTGTTGCACTAGTTTCTTAACAGTAGCTGCTATACACACATCTCCATGCTGGAAACGTGCGTTTCGGCCTCTTCTAAGCTTATTGTGACGTTTTAAGCTTGTTACTGTCATTTCAACAGTGTTGCACTAGTTTCTTAACAGTAACTGCTATACACACTTCTCCATGCTGGAAACATGCGTTTCGGCCTCTTCTAAGCTTATTGTGACGTTTTAAGCTTGTTACTGTCATTTCAACAGTGTTGCACTAGTTTCTTAACAGTAGCTGCTATACACACATCTCTATGCTGGAAACGTGCGTTTTGGCCTCTTCTAACCTTATTGTGACGTTTTAAGCTTGTTACTGTCATTTCAACAGTGTTGCACTAGTTTCTTAACAGTAGCTGCTATACACACATCTCCATGCTGGAAACGTGCGTTTCGGCCTCTTCTAAGCTTATTGTGAAGTTAAAAGGTTGTTACTGTCATTTCAACAGTGTTACAGTAGTTTCTTAACAGTAGCTGCTATACACACATCTCCATGCTGGAAACGTGCGTTTCGGCCTCTTCTAAGCTTATTGTGACGTTTTAAGCTTGTTACTGTCATTTCAACAGTGTTGCACTAGATTCTTAACAGTAGCTGCTATACACACATCTCTATGCTGGAAACGTGCGTTTCGGCCTCTTCTAAGCTTATTGTGACGTTTTAAGCTTGTTGCTGTCATTTCAACAGTGTTGCACTAGTTTCTTAACAGTAGCTGCTATACACACATCTCCATGCTGGAATTGGCGTTTCGGCCTCTTCTAAGCTTATTGTGACGTTATAAGCTTGTTACTGTCATTTCAACAGTGTTGCACTAGTTTCTTAACAGTAGCTGCTATACACACATCTCCATGCTGGAAACGTGCGTTTCGGCCTCTTCTAAGCTTATTGTGACGTTTTAAGCTTGTTACTGTCATTTCAACAGTGTTGCACTAGTTTCTTAACAGTAGCTGCTATACACACATCTCCATGTTGGAAACGTGCGTTTCGGCCTCTTCTAAGCTTATTGTGACGTTTTAAGCTTGTTACTGTCATTTCAACAGTGTTGCACTAGTTTCTTAACAGTAGCTGCTATACACACATCTCCATGCTGGAAACGTGCGTTTCGGCCACTTCTAAGCTTATTGTGACGTTTTAAGCTTGTTACTGTCATTTCAACAGTATTGCACTAGTTTCTTAACAGTAGCTGCTATACACACATCTCCATGTTGGAAACGTGCGTTTCGGCCTCTTCTAAGCTTATTGTGACGTTTTAAGCTTGTTACTGTCATTTCTTAACAGTAGCTGCTATACACACATCTCCATGCTGGAAACGTGCGTTTCGGCCTCTTCTAAGCTTATTGTGACGTTTTAAGCTTGTTACTGTCATTTCAACAGTGTTGCACTAGTTTCTTAACAGTAGCTGCTATACACACATCTCCATGCTGGAAACGTGCTTTTCGGCCTCTTCTAAGCTTATTGTGACGTTTTAAGCTTGTTACTGTTATTTCAACAGCGTTGCACTAGTTTCTTAACAGTAGCTGCTATACACACATCTCCATGCTGGAAACGTGCGTTTCGGCCTCTTCTAAGCTTATTGTGACGTTTTAAGCTTGTTACTGTCATTTCAACAGCGTTGCACTAGTTTCTTAACAGTAACTGCTATACACACTTCTCCATGCTGGAAACATGCGTTTCGGCCTCTTCTAAGCTTATTGTGACGTTATAAGCTTGTTACTGTCATTTCAACAGTGTTGCACTAGTTTCTTAACAGTAGCTGCTATACACACATCTCCATGCTGGAAACGTGCGTTTCGGCCTCTTCTAAGCTTATTGTGACGTTTTAAGCTTGTTACTGTCATTTCAACAGTGTTGCACTAGTTTCTTAACAGTAGCTGCTATACACACATCTCCATGCTGGAAACGTGCGTTTCGGCCTCTTCTAAGCTTATTGTGACGTTTTAAGCTTGTTACTGTCATTTCAACAGTGTTGCACTAGTTTCTTAACAGTAGCTGCTATACACACATCTCCATGCTGGAAACGTGCGTTTCGGCCTCTTCTAAGCTTATTGTGACGTTTTAAGCTTGTTACTGTCATTTCAACAGTGTTGCACTAGTTTCTTAACAGTAGCTGCTATACACACATCTCTATGCTGGAAACGTGCGTTTTGGCCTCTTCTAACCTTATTGTGACGTTTTAAGCTTGTTACTGTCATTTCAACAGTGTTGCACTAGTTTCTTAACAGTAGCTGCTATACACACATCTCCATGCTGGAAACGTGCGTTTCGGCCTCTTCTAAGCTTATTGTGAAGTTAAAAGGTTGTTACTGTCATTTCAACAGTGTTACAGTAGTTTCTTAACAGTAGCTGCTATACACACATCTCCATGCTGGAAACGTGCGTTTCGGCCTCTTCTAAGCTTATTGTGACGTTTTAAGCTTGTTACTATCATTTCAACAGTGTTGCACTAGTTTCTTAACAGTAGCTGCTATACACACATCTCCATGCTGGAAACGTGCGTTTCGGCCTCTTCTAAGCTTATTGTGACGTTATAAGCTTGTTACTGTCATTTCAACAGTGTTGCAGTAGTTTCTTAACAGTAGCTGCTATACACACATCTCCATGCTGGAAACGTGCGTTTCGGCCTCTTCTAAGCTTATTGTGACGTTTTAAGCTTGTTACTGTCATTTCAACAGTGTTGCACTAGTTTCTTAACAGTAGCTGCTATACACACATCTCCATGCTGGAAACGTGCGTTTCGGCCTCTTCTAAGCTTATTGTGACGTTTTAAGCTTGTTACTATCATTTCAACAGTGTTGCACTAGTTTCTTAACAGTAGCTGCTATACACACATCTCCATGCTGGAAACGTGCGTTTCGGCCTCTTCTAAGCTTATTGTGACGTTTTAAGCTTGTTACTGTCATTTCAACAGTGTTGCACTAGATTCTTAACAGTAGCTGCTATACACACATCTCTATGCTGGAAACGTGCGTTTCGGCCTCTTCTAAGCTTATTGTGACGTTTTAAGCTTGTTGCTGTCATTTCAACAGTGTTGCACTAGTTTCTTAACAGTAGCTGCTATACACACATCTCTATGCTGGAAACGTGCGTTTCGGCCTCTTCTAACCTTATTGTGACGTTTTAAGCTTGTTACTGTCATTTCAACAGTGTTGCACTAGTTTCTTAACAGTAGCTGCTATACACACATCTCCATGCTGGAATTGGCGTTTCGGCCTCTTCTAAGCTTATTGTGACGTTATAAGCTTGTTACTGTCATTTCAACAGTGTTGCACTAGTTTCTTAACAGTAGCTGCTATACACACATCTCCATGCTGGAAACGTGCGTTTCGGCCTCTTCTAAGCTTATTGTGACGTTTTAAGCTTGTTACTGTCATTTCAACAGTGTTGCACTAGTTTCTTAACAGTAGCTGCTATACACACATCTCCATGTTGGAAACGTGCGTTTCGGCCTCTTCTAAGCTTATTGTGACGTTTTAAGCTTGTTACTGTCATTTCAACAGTGTTGCACTAGTTTCTTAACAGTAGCTGCTATACACACATCTCCATGCTGGAAACGTGCGTTTCGGCCACTTCTAAGCTTATTGTGACGTTTTAAGCTTGTTACTGTCATTTCAACAGTATTGCACTAGTTTCTTAACAGTAGCTGCTATACACACATCTCCATGTTGGAAACGTGCGTTTCGGCCTCTTCTAAGCTTATTGTGACGTTTTAAGCTTGTTACTGTCATTTCTTAACAGTAGCTGCTATACACACATCTCCATGCTGGAAACGTGCGTTTCGGCCTCTTCTAAGCTTATTGTGACGTTTTAAGCTTGTTACTGTCATTTCAACAGTGTTGCACTAGTTTCTTAACAGTAGCTGCTATACACACATCTCCATGCTGGAAACGTGCGTTTCGGCCTCTTCTAAGCTTATTGTGACGTTTTAAGCTTGTTACTGTTATTTCAACAGCGTTGCACTAGTTTCTTAACAGTAGCTGCTATACACACATCTCCATGCTGGAAACGTGCGTTTCGGCCTCTTCTAAGCTTATTGTGACGTTTTAAGCTTGTTACTGTCATTTCAACAGCGTTGCACTAGTTTCTTAACAGTAACTGCTATACACACTTCTCCATGCTGGAAACATGCGTTTCGGCCTCTTCTAAGCTTATTGTGACGTTATAAGCTTGTTACTGTCATTTCAACAGTGTTGCACTAGTTTCTTAACAGTAGCTGCTATACACACATCTCCATGCTGGAAACGTGCGTTTCGGCCTCTTCTAAGCTAATTGTGACGTTTTAAGCTTGTTACTGTCATTTCAACAGTGTTGCACTAGTTTCTTAACAGTAGCTGCTATACACACATCTCCATGCTGGAAACGTGCGTTTCGGCCTCTTCTAAGCTTATTGTGACGTTTTAAGCTTGTTACTGTCATTTCAACAGTGTTGCACTAGTTTCTTAACAGTAGCTGCTATACACACATCTCCATGCTGGAAACGTGCGTTTCGGCCTCTTCTAAGCTTATTGTGACGTTTTAAGCTTGTTACTGTCATTTCAACAGTGTTGCACTAGTTTCTTAACAGTAGCTGCTATACACGAATCTCCATGCTGGAAACGTGCGTTTCGGCCTCTTCTAAGCTTATTGTGACGTTTTAAGCTTGTTACTGTCATTTCAACAGTGTTGCACTAGTTTCTTAACAGTAGCTGCTATACACACATCTCTATGCTGGAAACGTGCGTTTCGGCCTCTTCTAACCTTATTGTGACGTTTTAAGCTTGTTACTGTCATTTCAACAGTGTTGCACTAGTTTCTTAACAGTAGCTGCTATACACACATCTCCATGCTGGAAACGTGCGTTTCGGCCTCTTCTAAGCTTATTGAGACGTTATAAGCGTGTTACTGTCATTTCAACAGTGTTACAGTAGTTTCTTAACAGTAGCTGCTATACACACATCTCCATGCTGGAAACGTGCGTTTCGGCCTCTTCTAAGCTTATTGTGACGTTTTAAGCTTGTTACTGTCATTTCAACAGTGTTGCACTAGTTTCTTAACAGTAGCTGCTATACACACATCTCCATGTTGGAAACGTGCGTTTCTGCCTCTTCTAAGCTTATTTTGACGTTTTAAGCTTGTTACTGTCATTTCAACAGTATTGCACTAGTTTCTTAACAGTAGCTGCTATACACACATCTCCATGCTGGAAACGTGCGTTTCGGCCTCTTCTAAGCTTATTGTGACGTTTTAAGCTTGTTACTGTCATTTCAACAGTGTTGCACTAGTTTCTTAACAGTAGCTGCTATACACACATCTCCATGCTGGAAACGTGCGTTTCGGCCTCTTCTAAGCTTATTGTGACGTTTTAAGCTTGTTACTGTCATTTCAACAGTGTTGCACTAGTTTCTTAACAGTAGCTGCTATACACACATCTCCATGCTGGAAACGTGCGTTTCGGCCTCTTCTAAGCTTATTGTGACGTTTTAAGCTTGTTACTGTCATTTCAACAGTGTTGCACTAGTTTCTTAACAGTAGCTGCTATACACACATCTCCATGCTGGAAACGTGCGTTTCGGCCTCTTCTAAGCTTATTGTGACGTTTTAAGCTTGTTACTGTCATTTCAACAGTGTTGCACTAGTTTCTTAACAGTAACTGCTATACACACTTCTCCATGCTGGAAACATGCGTTTCGGCCTCTTCTAAGCTTATTGTGACGTTTTAAGCTTGTTACTGTCATTTCAACAGTGTTGCACTAGTTTCTTAACAGTAGCTGCTATACACACATCTCTATGCTGGAAACGTGCGTTTTGGCCTCTTCTAACCTTATTGTGACGTTTTAAGCTTGTTACTGTCATTTCAACAGTGTTGCACTAGTTTCTTAACAGTAGCTGCTATACACACATCTCCATGCTGGAAACGTGCGTTTCGGCCTCTTCTAAGCTTATTGTGAAGTTAAAAGGTTGTTACTGTCATTTCAACAGTGTTACAGTAGTTTCTTAACAGTAGCTGCTATACACACATCTCCATGCTGGAAACGTGCGTTTCGGCCTCTTCTAAGCTTATTGTGACGTTTTAAGCTTGTTACTATCATTTCAACAGTGTTGCACTAGTTTCTTAACAGTAGCTGCTATACACACATCTCCATGCTGGAAACGTGCGTTTCGGCCTCTTCTAAGCTTATTGTGACGTTATAAGCTTGTTACTGTCATTTCAACAGTGTTGCAGTAGTTTCTTAACAGTAGCTGCTATACACACATCTCCATGCTGGAAACGTGCGTTTCGGCCTCTTCTAAGCTTATTGTGACGTTTTAAGCTTGTTACTGTCATTTCAACAGTGTTGCACTAGTTTCTTAACAGTAGCTGCTATACACACATCTCCATGCTGGAAACGTGCGTTTCGGCCTCTTCTAAGCTTATTGTGACGTTTTAAGCGTGTTTCTGTCATTTCAACAGTGTTGAACTAGTTTCTTAACAGTAGCTGCTATACACACATCTCCATGCTGGAAACGTGCGTTTCGGCCTCTTCTAAGCTTATTGTGACATTTTAAGCTTGTTACTGTCATTTCAACAGTGTTGCACTAGTTTCTTAACAGTAGCTGCTATACACACATCTCCATGCTGGAAACGTGCGTTTCGGCCTCTTCTAAGCTTATTGTGACGTTAAAAGCTTGTTACTGTCATTTCAACAGTGTTGCACTAGTTTCTTAACAGTAGCTGCTATACACACATCTCCATGCTGGAAACGTGCGTTTCGGCCTCTTCTAAGCTTATTGTGACGTTTTAAGCTTGTTGCTGTCATTTCAACAGTGTTGCACTAGTTTCTTAACAGTAGCTGCTATACACACATCTCCATGCTGGAAACGTGCGTTTCGGCCTCTTCTAAGCTTATTGTGAAGTTAAAAGGTTGTTACTGTCATTTCAACAGTGTTACAGTAGTTTCTTAACAGTAGCTGCTATACACACATCTCCATGCTGGAAACGTGCGTTTCGGCCTCTTCTAAGCTTATTGTGACGTTTTAAGCTTGTTACTGTCATTTCAACAGTGTTGCACTAGTTTCTTAACAGTAGCTGCTATACACACATCTCCATGTTGGAAACGTGCGTTTCGGCCTCTTCTAAGCTTATTGTGACGTTTTAAGCTTGTTACTGTCATTTCAACAGTGTTGCACTAGTTTCTTAACAGTAGCTGCTATACACACATCTCCATGCTGGAAACGTGCGTTTCGGCCACTTCTAAGCTTATTGTGACGTTTTAAGCTTGTTACTGTCATTTCAACAGTGTTGCACTAGTTTCTTAACAGTAGCTGCTATACACACATCTCCATGCTGGAAACGTGCGTTTCGGCCTCTTCTAACCTTATTGTGACGTTTTAAGCTTGTTGCTGTCATTTCAACAGTGTTGCACTAGTTTCTTAACAGTAGCTGCTATACACACATCTCCATGCTGGAAACGTGCGTTTCGGCCTCTTCTAAGCTTATTGTGACGTTTTAAGCTTGTTACTGTCATTTCAACAGTGTTGCACTAGTTTCTTAACAGTAGCTGCTATACACACATCTCCATGCTGGAAACGTGCGTTTCGGCCTCTTCTAATCTTATTGTGACGTTTTAAGCTTGTTACTGTCATTCCAACAGTGTTGCACTAGTTTCTTAACAGTAGCTGCTATACACACATCTCCATGCTGGAAACGTGCCTTTCGGCCTCTTCTAAGCTTATTGTGACGTTTTAAGCGTGTTACTGTCATTTCAACAGTGTTGCACTAGTTTCTTAACAGTAGCTGCTATACACACATCTCCATGCTGGAAACGTGCGTTTCGGCCTCTTCTAAGCTTATTGTGACGTTTTAAGCTTGTTACTGTCATTTCAACAGTGTTGCACTAGTTTCTTAACAGTAGCTGCTATACACACATCTTCATGCTGGAAACGTGCGTTTCGGCCTCTTCTAAGCTTATTGTGACGTTTTAAGCTTGTTACTGTCATTTCAACAGTGTTGTACATGTTTCTTAACAGTAGCTGCTATACACACATCTCTATGCTGGAAACGTGCGTTTCGGCCTCTTCTAAGCTTATTGTGACGTTTTAAGCTTGTTACTGTCATTTCAACAGTGTTGCACTAGTTTCTTAACAGTAGCTGCTATACACACATCTCCATGCTGGAAACGTGCGTTTCGGCCTCTTCTAAGCTTATTGTGACGTTTTAAGCTTGTTACTGTCATTTCAACAGTGTTGCACTAGTTTCTTAACAGTAGCTGCTACACACACATCTCCATGCTGGAAACGTGCGTTTCGGCCTCTTCTAAGATTATTGTGACGTTTTAAGCTTGTTACTGTCATTTCAACAGTGTTGCACTAGTTTCTTAACAGTAGCTGCTACACACACATCTCCATGCTGGAAACGTGCGTTTCGGCCTCTTCTAAGATTATTGTGACGTTTTAAGCTTGTAATAATAATAATAATAATAATAATAATAAATTTTATTTGTAATGCACTTTACATTTAAAACAAATCTCAAAGTGCTACAGGTAAGATCATAAAAGCAACATCAGTATAAAATATCTATAAATAGTGCAACAACATTTTTGTGCAAGGTTAAAACTCATAGGTTCTGCTAAAAAGAAATGTTTTTAGTCCTTTTTTAAAAGTCTCAAAAGTCTGTGGTGCCCTCAGATGGTCAGGGAGGGCATTCCAAGTCCGAGGAGCGGCGGAGCAGAATGCTCGATCACCCATGGTGCTGAGTTTGGTTCTGGGGAGTTGAAGGCGGTTGGAGTTTTTTGAGCGGAGGGATCGTGTTGTAGTGTGAGGGATGAGTAGTTCTTTCAGGTAGGGGGGGGCATTTCCATAGATGCATTGGTGGGTGAGAATTGAGACCTTATATTCAATCCTAGCAGAAACAGGAAGCCAGTGAAGCGAGTAGAGAATGGGTGTGATCCGGTCGTACTTTCGCACTCTCATCAGGATCCTAGCAGCACTGTTCTGAACATATTGCAGTTTCTGCAGACTCTTGTTAGGGATCCCGATGAGAAGTGCGTTAGAGTAGTCCAGTCTGGAGGAGATAAAGGCATGGACCAGTTTTTCAGCATCAGCTAAGGTGAGTGTAGAACGGAGTTTTGCAATATTTCTGAGATGATAGAAGGAGATCTTGCAGAGGTTTTTGATATGGGCTTCAAAGGTGAGTTGTTGATCAAATCTTACACCAAGATTGGTGACTGTTGTGTTGTTACTGTCATTTCAACAGTGTTGCACTAGTTTCTTAACAGTAGCTGCAATACACACATCTCCATGCTGGAAACGTGCCTTTCGGCCTCTTCTAAGCTTATTGTGACGTTTTAAGCTTGTTACTGTCATTTCAACAGTGTTGCACTAGTTTCTTAACAGTAGCTGCTATACACACATCTCCATGCTGGAAACGTGCGTTTAGGCCTCTTCTAAGCTTATTGTGACGTTTTAAGCTTGTTACTGTCATTTCAACAGTGTTGCACTAGTTTCTTAACAGTAGCTGCTATACACACATCTCCATGCTGGAAACGTGCGTTTCGGCCTCTTCTAAGCTTATTGTGACGTTTTAAGCTTGTTACTGTCATTTCAACAGTGTTGCACTAGTTTCTTAACAGTAGCTGCTATACACACATCTCCATGCTGGAAACGTGCCTTTCGGCCTCTTCTAAGCTTATTGTGACGTTTTAAGCTTGTTACTGTCATTTCAACAGTGTTGCACTAGTTTCTTAACAGTAGCTGCTATACACACATCTCAATGCTGGAAACGTGCGTTTCGGCCTCTTCTAAGCTTATTGTGACGTTTTAAGCTTGTTACTGTCATATCAACAGTGTTGCACTAGTTTCTTAACAGTAGCTGCTATACACACATCTCCATGCTGGAAACGTGCGTTTCGGCCTCTTCTAAGCTTATTGTGACGTTTTAAGCTTGTTACTGTCATTTCAACAGTGTTGTACTAGTTTCTTAACAGTAGCTGCTATACACACATCTCTATGCTGGAAACGTGCGTTTCGGCCTCTTCTAAGCTTATTGTGACGTTTTAAGCTTGTTACTGTCATTTCAACAGTGTTGCACTAGTTTCTTAACAGTAGCTGCTATACACACATCTCCATGCTGGAAACGTGCGTTTCGGCCTCTTCTAATCTTATTGTGACGTTTTAAGCTTGTTACTGTCATTTCAACAGTGTTGCACTAGTTTCTTAACAGTAGCTGCTATACACACATCTCCATGCTGGAAACGTGCCTTTCGGCCTCTTCTAAGCTTATTGTGACGTTTTAAGCTTGTTACTGTCATTTCAACAGTGTTGCACTAGTTTCTTAACAGTAGCTGCTATACACACATCTCCATGCTGGAAACGTGCGTTTCGGCCTCTTCTAAGCTTATTGTGACGTTTTAAGCTTGATACTGTCATTTCAACAGTGTTGTACTAGTTTCTTAACAGTAGCTGCTATACACACATCTCCATGCTGGAAACGTGCGTTTCGGCCTCTTCTAAGCTTATTGTGACGTTTTAAGCTTGTTACTGTCATTTCAACAGTGTTGCACTAGTTTCTTAACAGTAGCTGCTATACACACATCTCCATGCTGGAAACGTGCGTTTCGGCCTCTTCTAATCTTATTGTGACGTTTTAAGCTTGTTACTGTCATTTCAACAGTGTTGCACTAGTTTCTTAACAGTAGCTGCTATACACACATCTCCATGCTGGAAACGTGCCTTTCGGCCTCTTCTAAGCTTATTGTGACGTTTTAAGCTTGTTACTGTCATTTCAACAGTGTTGCACTAGTTTCTTAACAGTAGCTGCTATACACACATCTCCATGCTGGAAATGTGCGTTTCGGCCTCTTCTAAGCTTATTGTGACGTTTTAAGCTTGTTACTGTCATTTCAACAGTGTTGCACTAGTTTCTTAACAGTAGCTGCTATACACACATCTCCATGCTGGAAACGTGCGTTTCGGCCTCTTCTAAGCTTATTGTGACGTTTTAAGCTTGTTACTGTCATTTCAACAGTGTTGCACTAGTTTCTTAACAGTAGCTGCTATACACACATCTCCATGCTGGAAACGTGCGTTTCGGCCTCTTCTAAGCTTATTGTGACGTTTTAAGCTTGTTACTGTCATTTCAACAGTGTTGCACTAGTTTCTTAACAGTAGCTGCTATACACACATCTCCATGCTGGAAACGTGCGTTTCGGCCTCTTCTAAGCTTATTGTGACGTTTTAAGCTTGTTACTGTCATTTCAACAGTGTTGCACTAGTTTCTTAACAGTAGCTGCTATACACACATCTCCATGCTGGAAACGTGCGTTTCGGCCTCTTCTAAGCTTATTGTGACGTTTTAAGCGTGTTACTGTCATTTCAACAGTGTTGCACTAGTTTCTTAACAGTAGCTGCTATACACACATCTCCATGCTGGAAACGTGCGTTTCGGCCTCTTCTAAGCTTATTGTGACGTTTTAAGCTTGTTACTGTCATTTCAACAGTGTTGCACTAGTTTCTTAACAGTAGCTGCTATACACACATCTTCATGCTGGAAACGTGCGTTTCGGCCTCTTCTAAGCTTATTGTGACGTTTTAAGCTTGTTACTGTCATTTCAACAGTGTTGTACATGTTTCTTAACAGTAGCTGCTATACACACATCTCTATGCTGGAAACGTGCGTTTCGGCCTCTTCTAAGCTTATTGTGACGTTTTAAGCTTGTTACTGTCATTTCAACAGTGTTGCACTAGTTTCTTAACAGTAGCTGCTATACACACATCTCCATGCTGGAAACGTGCGTTTCAGCCTCTTCTAAGCTTATTGTGACGTTTTAAGCTTGTTACTGTCATTTCAACAGTGTTGCACTAGTTTCTTAACAGTAGCTGCTACACACACATCTCCATGCTGGAAACGTGCGTTTCGGCCTCTTCTAAGATTATTGTGACGTTTTAAGCTTGTTACTGTCATTTCAACAGTGTTGCACTAGTTTCTTAACAGTAGCTGCTACACACACATCTCCATGCTGGAAACGTGCGTTTCGGCCTCTTCTAAGATTATTGTGACGTTTTAAGCTTGTTACTGTCATTTCAACAGTGTTGCACTAGTTTCTTAACAGTAGCTGCAATACACACATCTCCATGCTGGAAACGTGCCTTTCGGCCTCTTCTAAGCTTATTGTGACGTTTTAAGCTTGTTACTGTCATTTCAACAGTGTTGCACTAGTTTCTTAACTGTAGCTGCTATACACACATCTCCATGCTGGAAACGTGCGTTTAGGCCTCTTCTAAGCTTATTGTGACGTTTTAAGCTTGTTACTGTCATTTCAACAGTGTTGCACTAGTTTCTTAACAGTAGCTGCTATACACACATCTCCATGCTGGAAACGTGCGTTTCGGCCTCTTCTAAGCTTATTGTGACGTTTTAAGCTTGTTACTGTCATTTCAACAGTGTTGCACTAGTTTCTTAACAGTAGCTGCTATACACACATCTCCATGCTGGAAACGTGCCTTTCGGCCTCTTCTAAGCTTATTGTGACGTTTTAAGCTTGTTACTGTCATTTCAACAGTGTTGCACTAGTTTCTTAACAGTAGCTGCTATACACACATCTCAATGCTGGAAACGTGCGTTTCGGCCTCTTCTAAGCTTATTGTGACGTTTTAAGCTTGTTACTGTCATATCAACAGTGTTGTACTAGTTTCTTAACAGTAGCTGCTATACACACATCTCTATGCTGGAAACGTGCGTTTCGGCCTCTTCTAAGCTTATTGTGACGTTTTAAGCTTGTTACTGTCATTTCAACAGTGTTGCACTAGTTTCTTAACAGTAGCTGCTATACACACATCTCCATGCTGGAAACGTGCGTTTCGGCCTCTTCTAATCTTATTGTGATGTTTTAAGCTTGTTACTGTCATTTCAACAGTGTTGCACTAGTTTCTTAACAGTAGCTGCTATACACACATCTCCATGCTGGAAACGTGCCTTTCGGCCTCTTCTAAGCTTATTGTGACGTTTTAAGCTTGTTACTGTCATTTCAACAGTGTTGCACTAGTTTCTTAACAGTAGCTGCTATACACACATCTCCATGCTGGAAACGTGCGTTTCGGCCTCTTCTAAGCTTATTGTGACGTTTTAAGCTTGATACTGTCATTTCAACAGTGTTGTACTAGTTTCTTAACAGTAGCTGCTATACACACATCTCCATGCTGGAAACGTGCGTTTCGGCCTCTTCTAAGCTTATTGTGACGTTTTAAGCTTGTTACTGTCATTTCAACAGTGTTGCACTAGTTTCTTAACAGTAGCTGCTATACACACATCTCCATGCTGGAAACGTGCGTTTCGGCCTCTTCTAATCTTATTGTGACGTTTTAAGCTTGTTACTGTCATTTCAACAGTGTTGCACTAGTTTCTTAACAGTAGCTGCTATACACACATCTCCATGCTGGAAACGTGCCTTTCGGCCTCTTCTAAGCTTATTGTGACGTTTTAAGCTTGTTACTGTCATTTCAACAGTGTTGCACTAGTTTCTTAACAGTAGCTGCTATACACACATCTCCATGCTGGAAATGTGCGTTTCGGCCTCTTCTAAGCTTATTGTGACGTTTTAAGCTTGTTACTGTCATTTCAACAGTGTTGCACTAGTTTCTTAACAGTAGCTGCTATACACACATCTCCATGCTGGAAACGTGCGTTTCGGCCTCTTCTAAGCTTATTGTGACGTTTTAAGCTTGTTACTGTCATTTCAACAGTGTTGCACTAGTTTCTTAACAGTAGCTGCTATACAGACATCTCCATGCTGGAAACGTGCGTTTCGGCCTCTTCTAAGCTTATTGTGACGTTTTAAGCTTGTTACTGTCATTTCAACAGTGTTGCACTAGTTTCTTAACAGTAGCTGCTATACACACATCTCCATGCTGGAAACGTGCGTTTCGGCCTCTTCTAAGCTTATTGTGACGTTTTAAGCTTGTTACTGTCATTTCAACAGTGTTGCACTAGTTTCTTAACAGTAGCTGCTATACACACATCTCCATGCTGGAAACGTGCGTTTCGGCCTCTTCTAAGCTTATTGTGACGTTTTAAGCTTGTTACTGTCATTTCAACAGTGTTGCACTAGTTTCTTAACAGTAGCTGCTACACACACATCTCCATGCTGGAAACGTGCGTTTCGGCCTCTTCTAAGATTATTGTGACGTTTTAAGCTTGTTACTGTCATTTCAACAGTGGTGCACTAGTTTCTTAACAGTAGCTGCTATACACACATCTCTTTGCTGGAAACGTGCGTTTCGGCCTCTTCTAAGCTTATTGTGACGTTTTAAGCTTGTTACTGTCATTTCAACAGTGTTGCACTAGTTTCTTAACAGTAGCTGCTATACACACATCTCCATGCTGGAAACGTGCGTTTCGGCCTCTTCTAATCTTATTGTGACGTTTTAAGCTTGTTACTGTCATTTCAACAGTGTTGCACTAGTTTCTTAACAGTAGCTGCAATACACACATCTCCATGCTGGAAACGTGCGTTTCGGCCTCTTCTAAGCTTAATGTGACGTTTTAAGCTTGTTACTGTCATTTCAACAGTGTTGCACTAGTTTCTTAACAGTAGCTGCTATACACACATCTCCATGCTGGAAACGTGCGTTTAGGCCTCTTCTAAGCTTATTGTGACGTTTTAAGCTTGTTACTGTCATTTCAACAGTGTTGCACTAGTTTCTTAACAGTAGCTGCTATACACACATCTCCATGCTGGAAACGTGCGTTTCGGCCTCTTCTAATCTTATTGTGACGTTTTAAGCTTGTTACTGTCATTTCAACAGTGTTGCACTAGTTTCTTAACAGTAGCTGCTATACACACATCTCCATGCTGGAAACGTGCCTTTCGGCCTCTTCTAAGCTTATTGTGACGTTTTAAGCTTGTTACTGTCATTTCAACAGTGTTGCACTAGTTTCTTAACAGTAGCTGCTATACACACATCTCCATGCTGGAAACGTGCGTTTCGGCCTCTTCTAAGCTTATTGTGACGTTTTAAGCTTGTTACTGTCATTTCAACAGTGTTGCACTAGTTTCTTAACAGTAGCTGCTATACACACATCTCCATGCTGGAAACGTGCGTTTCGGCCTCTTCTAAGCTTATTGTGACGTTTTAAGCTTGTTACTGTCATTTCAACAGTGTTGCACTAGTTTCTTAACAGTAGCTGCTATACACACATCTCCATGCTGGAAACGTGCGTTTCGGCCTCTTCTAAGCTTATTGTGACGTTTTAAGCTTGTTACTGTCATTTCAACAGTGTTGCACTAGTTTCTTAACAGTAGCTGCTATACACACATCTCCATGCTGGAAACGTGCGTTTCGGCCTCTTCTAAGCTTATTGTGACGTTTTAAGCTTGTTACTGTCATTTCAACAGTGTTGCACTAGTTTCTTAACAGTAGCTGCTATACACACATCTCCATGCTGGAAACGTGCGTTTCGGCCTCTTCTAAGCTTATTGTGACGTTTTAAGCTTGTTACTGTCATTTCAACAGTGTTGCACTAGTTTCTTAACAGTAGCTGCTACACACACATCTCCATGCTGGAAACGTGCGTTTCGGCCTCTTCTAAGATTATTGTGACGTTTTAAGCTTGTTACTGTCATTTCAACATTGGTGCACTAGTTTCTTAACAGTAGCTGCTATACACACATCTCTTTGCTGGAAACGTGCGTTTCGGCCTCTTCTAAGCTTATTGTGACGTTTTAAGCTTGTTACTGTCATTTCAACAGTGTTGTACTAGTTTCTTAACAGTAGCTGCTATTCACACATCTCTATGCTGGAAACGTGCGTTTCGGCCTCTTCTAAGCTTATTGTGACGTTTTAAGCTTGTTACTGTCATTTCAACAGTGTTGCACTAGTTTCTTAACAGTAGCTGCTATACACACATCTCCATGCTGGAAACGTGCGTTTCGGCCTCTTCTAATCTTATTGTGACGTTTTAAGCTTGTTACTGTCATTTCAACAGTGTTGCACTAGTTTCTTAACAGTAGCTGCTATACACACATCTCCATGCTGGAAACGTGCGTTTCGGCCTCTTCTAAGCTTAATGTGACGTTTTAAGCTTGTTACTGTCATTTCAACAGTGTTGCACTAGTTTCTTAACAGTAGCTGCTATACACACATCTCCATGCTGGAAACGTGCGTTTCGGCCTCTTCTAAGCTTATTGTGACGTTTTAAGCTTGTTACTGTCATTTCAACAGTGTTGTACTAGTTTCTTAACAGTAGCTGCTATACACACATCTCTATGCTGGAAACGTGCGTTTCGGCCTCTTCTAAGCTTATTGTGACGTTTTAAGCTTGTTACTGTCATTTCAACAGTGTTGCACTAGTTTCTTAACAGTAGCTGCTATACACACATCTCCATGCTGGAAACGTGCGTTTCGGCCTCTTCTAATCTTATTGTGACGTTTTAAGCTTGTTACTGTCATTTCAACAGTGTTGCACTAGTTTCTTAACAGTAGCTGCTATACACACATCTCCATGCTGGAAACGTGCCTTTCGGCCTCTTCTAAGCTTATTGTGACGTTTTAAGCTTGTTACTGTCATTTCAACAGTGTTGCACTAGTTTCTTAACAGTAGCTGCTATACACACATCTCCATGCTGGAAACGTGCGTTTCGGCCTCTTCTAAGCTTATTGTGACGTTTTAAGCTTGTTACTGTCATTTCAACAGTGTTGCACTAGTTTCTTAACAGTAGCTGCTATACACAAATCTCCATGCTGGAAACGTGCGTTTCGGCCTCTTCTAAGCTTATTGTGACGTTTTAAGCTTGTTACTGTCATTTCAACAGTGTTGCACTAGTTTCTTAACAGTAGCTGCTATACACACATCTCCATGCTGGAAACGTGCGTTTCGGCCTCTTCTAAGCTTATTGTGACGTTTTAAGCGTGGTACTGTCATTTCAACAGTGTTGCACTAGTTTCTTAACAGTAGCTGCTATACACACATCTCCATGCTGGAAACGTGCGTTTCGGCCTCTTCTAAGCTTATTGTGACGTTTTAAGCTTGTTACTGTCATTTCAACAGTGTTGCACTAGTTTCTTAACAGTAGCTGCTATACACACATCTCCATGCTGGAAACGTGCGTTTCGGCCTCTTCTAAGCTTATTGTGACGTTTTAAGCTTGTTACTGTCATTTCAACAGTGTTGCACTAGTTTCTTAACAGTAGCTGCTATACACACATCTCCATGCTGGAAACGTGCGTTTCGGCCTCTTCTAATCTTATTGTGACGTTTTAAGCGTGTTACTGTCATTTCAACAGTGTTGCACTAGTTTCTTAACAGTAGCTGCTATACACACATCTCTATGCTGGAAACGTGCGTTTCGGCCTCTTCTAAGCTTATTGTGACGTTTTAAGCTTGTTACTGTCATTTCAACAGTGTTGCACTAGTTTCTTAACAGTAGCTGCTATACACACATCTCCATGCTGGAAACGTGCGTTTCGGCCTCTTCTAAGCTTATTGTGACGTTTTAAGCTTGTTACTGTCATTTCAACAGTGTTGCACTAGTTTCTTAACAGTAGCTGCTATACACACATCTCCATGCTGGAAACGTGCGTTTCGGCCTCTTCTAATCTTATTGTGACGTTTTAAGCTTGTTACTGTCATTTCAACAGTGTTGCACTAGTTTCTTAACAGTAGCTGCTATACACACATCTCCATGCTGGAAACGTGCGTTTCGGCCTCTTCTAAGCTTATTGTGACGTTTTAAGCTTGTTACTGTCATTTCAACAGTGTTGCACTAGTTTCTTAACAGTAGCTGCTATACACACATCTCCATGCTGGAAACGTGCGTTTCGGCCTCTTCTAAGCTTATTGTGACGTTTTAAGCTTGTTACTGTCATTTCAACAGTGTTGCACTAGTTTCTTAACAGTAGCTGCTATACACACATCTCCATGCTGGAAACGTGCGTTTCGGCCTCTTCTAAGCTTATTGTGACGTTTTAAGCTTGTTACTGTCATTTCAACAGTGTTGCACTAGTTTCTTAACAGTAGCTGCTATACACACATCTCCATGCTGGAAACGTGCGTTTCGGCCTCTTCTAAGCTTATTGTGACGTTTTAAGCTTGTTACTGTCATTTCAACAGTGTTGCACTAGTTTCTTAACAGTAGCTGCTATACACACATCTCCATGCTGGAAACGTGCGTTTCGGCCTCTTCTAAGCTTATTGTGACGTTTTAAGCTTGTTACTGTCATTTCAACAGTGTTGCACTAGTTTCTTAACAGTAGCTGCTATACACACATCTCCATGCTGGAAACGTGCGTTTCGGCCTCTTCTAAGCTTATTGTGACGTTTTAAGCTTGTTACTGTCATTTCAACAGTGTTGCACTAGTTTCTTAACAGTAGCTGCTATACACACATCTCCATGCTGGAAACGTGCGTTTCGGCCTCTTCTAAGCTTATTGTGACGTTTTAAGCTTGTTACTGTCATTTCAACAGTGTTGCACTAGTTTCTTAACAGTAGCTGCTATACACACATCTCCATGCTGGAAACGTGCGTTTCGGCCTCTTCTAAGCTTATTGTGACGTTTTAAGCTTGTTACTGTCATTTCAACAGTGTTGCACTAGTTTCTTAACAGTAGCTGCTATACACACATCTCCATGCTGGAAACGTGCGTTTCGGCCTCTTCTAAGCTTATTGTGACGTTTTAAGCTTGTTACTGTCATTTCAACAGTGTTGCACTAGTTTCTTAACAGTAGCTGCTATACACACATCTCCATGCTGGAAACGTGCGTTTCGGCCTCTTCTAAGCTTATTGTGACGTTTTAAGCTTGTTACTGTCATTTCAACAGTGTTGCACTAGTTTCTTAACAGTAGCTGCTATACACACATCTCCATGCTGGAAACGTGCGTTTCGGCCTCTTCTAAGCTTATTGTGACGTTTTAAGCTTGTTACTGTCATTTCAACAGTGTTGCACTAGTTTCTTAACAGTAGCTGCTATACACACATCTCCATGCTGGAAACGTGCGTTTCGGCCTCTTCTAAGCTTATTGTGACGTTTTAAGCTTGTTACTGTCATTTCAACAGTGTTGCACTAGTTTCTTAACAGTAGCTGCTATACACACATCTCCATGCTGGAAACGTGCGTTTCGGCCTCTTCTAAGCTTATTGTGACGTTTTAAGCTTGTTACTGTCATTTCAACAGTGTTGCACTAGTTTCTTAACAGTAGCTGCTATACACACATCTCCATGCTGGAAACGTGCGTTTCGGCCTCTTCTAATCTTATTGTGACGTTTTAAGCTTGTTACTGTCATTTCAACAGTGTTGCACTAGTTTCTTAACAGTAGCTGCTATACACACATCTCCATGCTGGAAACGTGCCTTTCGGCCTCTTCTAAGCTTATTGTGACGTTTTAAGCTTGTTACTGTCATTTCAACAGTGTTGCACTAGTTTCTTAACAGTAGCTGCTATACACACATCTCCATGCTGGAAACGTGCGTTTCGGCCTCTTCTAAGCTTATTGTGACGTTTTAAGCTTGTTACTGTCATTTCAACAGTGTTGCACTAGTTTCTTAACAGTAGCTGCTATACACACATCTCCATGCTGGAAACGTGCGTTTCGGCCTCTTCTAAGCTTATTGTGACGTTTTAAGCTTGTTACTGTCATTTCAACAGTGTTGCACTAGTTTCTTAACAGTAGCTGCTATACACACATCTCCATGCTGGAAACGTGCGTTTCGGCCTCTTCTAAGCTTATTGTGACGTTTTAAGCTTGTTACTGTCATTTCAACAGTGTTGCACTAGTTTCTTAACAGTAGCTGCTATACACACATCTCCATGCTGGAAACGTGCGTTTCGGCCTCTTCTAAGCTTATTGTGACGTTTTAAGCTTGTTACTGTCATTTCAACAGTGTTGCACTAGTTTCTTAACAGTAGCTGCTATACACACATCTCCATGCTGGAAACGTGCGTTTCGGCCTCTTCTAAGCTTATTGTGACGTTTTAAGCTTGTTACTGTCATTTCAACAGTGTTGCACTAGTTTCTTAACAGTAGCTGCTATACACACATCTCCATGCTGGAAACGTGCGTTTCGGCCTCTTCTAAGCTTATTGTGACGTTTTAAGCTTGTTACTGTCATTTCAACAGTGTTGCACTAGTTTCTTAACAGTAGCTGCTATACACACATCTCCATGCTGGAAACGTGCGTTTCGGCCTCTTCTAAGCTTATTGTGACGTTTTAAGCTTGTTACTGTCATTTCAACAGTGTTGCACTAGTTTCTTAACAGTAGCTGCTATACACACATCTCCATGCTGGAAACGTGCGTTTCGGCCTCTTCTAAGCTTATTGTGACGTTTTAAGCTTGTTACTGTCATTTCAACAGTGTTGCACTAGTTTCTTAACAGTAGCTGCTATACACACATCTCCATGCTGGAAACGTGCGTTTCGGCCTCTTCTAAGCTTATTGTGACGTTTTAAGCTTGTTACTGTCATTTCAACAGTGTTGCACTAGTTTCTTAACAGTAGCTGCTATACACACATCTCCATGCTGGAAACGTGCGTTTCGGCCTCTTCTAAGCTTATTGTGACGTTTTAAGCTTGTTACTGTCATTTCAACAGTGTTGCACTAGTTTCTTAACAGTAGCTGCTATACACACATCTCCATGCTGGAAACGTGCGTTTCGGCCTCTTCTAAGCTTATTGTGACGTTTTAAGCTTGTTACTGTCATTTCAACAGTGTTGCACTAGTTTCTTAACAGTAGCTGCTATACACACATCTCCATGCTGGAAACGTGCGTTTCGGCCTCTTCTAAGCTTATTGTGACGTTTTAAGCTTGTTACTGTCATTTCAACAGTGTTGCACTAGTTTCTTAACAGTAGCTGCTATACACACATCTCCATGCTGGAAACGTGCGTTTCGGCCTCTTCTAAGCTTATTGTGACGTTTTAAGCTTGTTACTGTCATTTCAACAGTGTTGCACTAGTTTCTTAACAGTAGCTGCTATACACACATCTCCATGCTGGAAACGTGCGTTTCGGCCTCTTCTAAGCTTATTGTGACGTTTTAAGCTTGTTACTGTCATTTCAACAGTGTTGCACTAGTTTCTTAACAGTAGCTGCTATACACACATCTCTATGCTGGAAACGTGCGTTTCGGCCTCTTCTAAGCTTATTGTGACGTTTTAAGCTTGTTACTGTCATTTCAACAGTGTTGCACTAGTTTCTTAACAGTAGCTGCTATACACACATCTCCATGCTGGAAACGTGCGTTTCGGCCTCTTCTAAGCTTATTGTGACGTTTTAAGCTTGTTACTGTCATTTCAACAGTGTTGCACTAGTTTCTTAACAGTAGCTGCTATACACACATCTCCATGCTGGAAACGTGCGTTTCGGCCTCTTCTAAGCTTATTGTGACGTTTTAAGCTTGTTACTGTCATTTCAACAGTGTTGCACTAGTTTCTTAACAGTAGCTGCTATACACACATCTCCATGCTGGAAACGTGCGTTTCGGCCTCTTCTAAGCTTATTGTGACGTTTTAAGCTTGTTACTGTCATTTCAACAGTGTTGCACTAGTTTCTTAACAGTAGCTGCTATACACACATCTCCATGCTGGAAACGTGCGTTTCGGCCTCTTCTAAGCTTATTGTGACGTTTTAAGCTTGTTACTGTCATTTCAACAGTGTTGCACTAGTTTCTTAACAGTAGCTGCTATACACACATCTCCATGCTGGAAACGTGCGTTTCGGCCTCTTCTAAGCTTATTGTGACGTTTTAAGCTTGTTACTGTCATTTCAACAGTGTTGCACTAGTTTCTTAACAGTAGCTGCTATACACACATCTCCATGCTGGAAACGTGCGTTTCGGCCTCTTCTAAGCTTATTGTGACGTTTTAAGCTTGTTACTGTCATTTCAACAGTGTTGCACTAGTTTCTTAACAGTAGCTGCTATACACACATCTCCATGCTGGAAACGTGCGTTTCGGCCTCTTCTAATCTTATTGTGACGTTTTAAGCTTGTTACTGTCATTTCAACAGTGTTGCACTAGTTTCTTAACAGTAGCTGCTATACACACATCTCCATGCTGGAAACGTGCGTTTCGGCCTCTTCTAAGCTTATTGTGACGTTTTAAGCTTGTTACTGTCATTTCAACAGTGTTGCACTAGTTTCTTAACAGTAGCTGCTATACACACATCTCCATGCTGGAAACGTGCGTTTCGGCCTCTTCTAAGCTTATTGTGACGTTTTAAGCTTGTTACTGTCATTTCAACAGTGTTGCACTAGTTTCTTAACAGTAGCTGCTATACACACATCTCCATGCTGGAAACGTGCGTTTCGGCCTCTTCTAAGCTTATTGTGACGTTTTAAGCTTGTTACTGTCATTTCAACAGTGTTGCACTAGTTTCTTAACAGTAGCTGCTATACACACATCTCCATGCTGGAAACGTGCGTTTCGGCCTCTTCTAAGCTTATTGTGACGTTTTAAGCTTGTTACTGTCATTTCAACAGTGTTGCACTAGTTTCTTAACAGTAGCTGCTATACACACATCTCCATGCTGGAAACGTGCGTTTCGGCCTCTTCTAATCTTATTGTGACGTTTTAAGCTTGTTACTGTCATTTCAACAGTGTTGCACTAGTTTCTTAACAGTAGCTGCTATACACACATCTCCATGCTGGAAACGTGCGTTTCGGCCTCTTCTAAGCTTATTGTGACGTTTTAAGCTTGTTACTGTCATTTCAACAGTGTTGCACTAGTTTCTTAACAGTAGCTGCTATACACACATCTCCATGCTGGAAACGTGCGTTTCGGCCTCTTCTAAGCTTATTGTGACGTTTTAAGCTTGTTACTGTCATTTCAACAGTGTTGCACTAGTTTCTTAACAGTAGCTGCTATACACACATCTCCATGCTGGAAACGTGCGTTTCGGCCTCTTCTAAGCTTATTGTGACGTTTTAAGCTTGTTACTGTCATTTCAACAGTGTTGCACTAGTTTCTTAACAGTAGCTGCTATACACACATCTCCATGCTGGAAACGTGCGTTTCGGCCTCTTCTAAGCTTATTGTGACGTTTTAAGCTTGTTACTGTCATTTCAACAGTGTTGCACTAGTTTCTTAACAGTAGCTGCTATACACACATCTCCATGCTGGAAACGTGCGTTTCGGCCTCTTCTAAGCTTATTGTGACGTTTTAAGCTTGTTACTGTCATTTCAACAGTGTTGCACTAGTTTCTTAACAGTAGCTGCTATACACACATCTCCATGCTGGAAACGTGCGTTTCGGCCTCTTCTAAGCTTATTGTGACGTTTTAAGCTTGTTACTGTCATTTCAACAGTGTTGCACTAGTTTCTTAACAGTAGCTGCTATACACACATCTCCATGCTGGAAACGTGCGTTTCGGCCTCTTCTAAGCTTATTGTGACGTTTTAAGCGTGTTACTGTCATTTCAACAGTGTTGCACTAGTTTCTTAACAGTAGCTGCTATACACACATCTCCATGCTGGAAACGTGCGTTTCGGCCTCTTCTAAGCTTATTGTGACGTTTTAAGCTTGTTACTGTCATTTCAACAGTGTTGCACTAGTTTCTTAACAGTAGCTGCTATACACACATCTCCATGCTGGAAACGTGCGTTTCGGCCTCTTCTAAGCTTATTGTGACGTTTTAAGCTTGTTACTGTCATTTCAACAGTGTTGCACTAGTTTCTTAACAGTAGCTGCTATACACACATCTCCATGCTGGAAACGTGCGTTTCGGCCTCTTCTAAGCTTATTGTGACGTTTTAAGCTTGTTACTGTCATTTCAACAGTGTTGCACTAGTTTCTTAACAGTAGCTGCTATACACACATCTCCATGCTGGAAACGTGCGTTTCGGCCTCTTCTAAGCTTATTGTGACGTTTTAAGCTTGTTACTGTCATTTCAACAGTGTTGCACTAGTTTCTTAACAGTAGCTGCTATACACACATCTCCATGCTGGAAACGTGCGTTTCGGCCTCTTCTAAGCTTATTGTGACGTTTTAAGCTTGTTACTGTCATTTCAACAGTGTTGCACTAGTTTCTTAACAGTAGCTGCTATACACACATCTCCATGCTGGAAACGTGCGTTTCGGCCTCTTCTAAGCTTATTGTGACGTTTTAAGCTTGTTACTGTCATTTCAACAGTGTTGCACTAGTTTCTTAACAGTAGCTGCTATACACACATCTCCATGCTGGAAACGTGCGTTTCGGCCTCTTCTAATCTTATTGTGACGTTTTAAGCTTGTTACTGTCATTTCAACAGTGTTGCACTAGTTTCTTAACAGTAGCTGCTATACACACATCTCCATGCTGGAAACGTGCGTTTCGGCCTCTTCTAAGCTTATTGTGACGTTTTAAGCTTGTTACTGTCATTTCAACAGTGTTGCACTAGTTTCTTAACAGTAGCTGCTATACACACATCTCCATGCTGGAAACGTGCGTTTCGGCCTCTTCTAAGCTTATTGTGACGTTTTAAGCTTGTTACTGTCATTTCAACAGTGTTGCACTAGTTTCTTAACAGTAGCTGCTATACACACATCTCCATGCTGGAAACGTGCGTTTCGGCCTCTTCTAAGCTTATTGTGACGTTTTAAGCTTGTTACTGTCATTTCAACAGTGTTGCACTAGTTTCTTAACAGTAGCTGCTATACACACATCTCCATGCTGGAAACGTGCGTTTCGGCCTCTTCTAAGCTTATTGTGACGTTTTAAGCTTGTTACTGTCATTTCAACAGTGTTGCACTAGTTTCTTAACAGTAGCTGCTATACACACATCTCCATGCTGGAAACGTGCGTTTCGGCCTCTTCTAAGCTTATTGTGACGTTTTAAGCTTGTTACTGTCATTTCAACAGTGTTGCACTAGTTTCTTAACAGTAGCTGCTATACACACATCTCCATGCTGGAAACGTGCGTTTCGGCCTCTTCTAAGCTTATTGTGACGTTTTAAGCTTGTTACTGTCATTTCAACAGTGTTGCACTAGTTTCTTAACAGTAGCTGCTATACACACATCTCCATGCTGGAAACGTGCGTTTCGGCCTCTTCTAAGCTTATTGTGACGTTTTAAGCTTGTTACTGTCATTTCAACAGTGTTGCACTAGTTTCTTAACAGTAGCTGCTATACACACATCTCCATGCTGGAAACGTGCGTTTCGGCCTCTTCTAAGCTTATTGTGACGTTTTAAGCTTGTTACTGTCATTTCAACAGTGTTGCACTAGTTTCTTAACAGTAGCTGCTATACACACATCTCCATGCTGGAAACGTGCGTTTCGGCCTCTTCTAAGCTTATTGTGACGTTTTAAGCTTGTTACTGTCATTTCAACAGTGTTGCACTAGTTTCTTAACAGTAGCTGCTATACACACATCTCCATGCTGGAAACGTGCGTTTCGGCCTCTTCTAAGCTTATTGTGACGTTTTAAGCTTGTTACTGTCATTTCAACAGTGTTGCACTAGTTTCTTAACAGTAGCTGCTATACACACATCTCCATGCTGGAAACGTGCGTTTCGGCCTCTTCTAAGCTTATTGTGACGTTTTAAGCTTGTTACTGTCATTTCAACAGTGTTGCACTAGTTTCTTAACAGTAGCTGCTATACACACATCTCCATGCTGGAAACGTGCGTTTCGGCCTCTTCTAAGCTTATTGTGACGTTTTAAGCTTGTTACTGTCATTTCAACAGTGTTGCACTAGTTTCTTAACAGTAGCTGCTATACACACATCTCCATGCTGGAAACGTGCGTTTCGGCCTCTTCTAAGCTTATTGTGACGTTTTAAGCTTGTTACTGTCATTTCAACAGTGTTGCACTAGTTTCTTAACAGTAGCTGCTATACACACATCTCCATGCTGGAAACGTGCGTTTCGGCCTCTTCTAAGCTTATTGTGACGTTTTAAGCTTGTTACTGTCATTTCAACAGTGTTGCACTAGTTTCTTAACAGTAGCTGCTATACACACATCTCCATGCTGGAAACGTGCGTTTCGGCCTCTTCTAAGCTTATTGTGACGTTTTAAGCTTGTTACTGTCATTTCAACAGTGTTGCACTAGTTTCTTAACAGTAGCTGCTATACACACATCTCCATGCTGGAAACGTGCGTTTCGGCCTCTTCTAAGCTTATTGTGACGTTTTAAGCTTGTTACTGTC
>JAQOOF010000426.1:0-27986 GCA_029931835.1 Etheostoma nigrum | reverse complement strand
TGATTCTAAGACTGGGGGAGAAATCACATATCCAGTGTGTCCCTCAGGTAATATCAGAACATTCTGATGAAGGATTCTAAAATCAAGGGCTTAAAAGTAAAGCTATATTGACATATATTCAGGCTGTTAAAGGCATATTTAACTCTCCTTCAGGCCACTCTAAAATGGATTCCTACTGTTAAGCCAGGTTCATTCAAAATCTGGGTTAGACAAAACATATCTATTGGGTCACTCAGGTAATTAAGGACCATTGTCATGTAGGATTTTAAAATTGAAGCCTTGAATGTCTAATTAATGCTGTATTTTAAAGCTTTTTTAGGCTTTTAAAGGCATATTTTACTATTTTTCAGGCTACTCTAAAAAGGAATCCTGATGTTATGCCAGCTTCATTCCAAGACTGGGGGAGACATCACATATCCAGTGTGTCCCTCAAGTAATATCAGAGCATTCTGATGAAGGATTCTAAAATTAAGGGCTTAAAAGTAAAGCTATATTGACATATATTCAGGCTTTTAAAGGCATATTTAACTCTCCTTCAGGCCACTCTAAAATGGATTCCTACTGTTAAGCCAGGTTCATTCAAAATCTGGGTTAGACACAACATATCTATTGGGTCACTCAGGTAATTAAGGACCATTGTGATGTAGGATTTTAAAATTGAAGCCTTGAATGTCTAATTAATGCTGTATTTTAAAGCTTTTTTAGGCTTTTAAAGGCATATTTTACTCTTTTTCAGGCTACTCTAAAAAGGAATCCTGATGTTATGCCAGCTTCATTCCAAGACTGGGGGAGACATCACATATCCAGTGTGTCCCTCAGGTAATATCAGAGCATTCTGATGAAGGATTCTAAAATTAAGGGCTTAAAAGTAAAGCTATATTGACATATATTCAGGCTGTTAAAGGCATATTTTACTCTTTTTCAGGGAACTCTAAAAGCAAATCCTGATGTTATGTCAGCTTCATTCCAAGACTGGGGGAGACATCACATATCCAGTGTGTCCCTCAGGTAATATCAGAGCATTCTGATGAAGGATTCTAAAATTAAGGGCTTAAAAGTAAAGCTATATTGACATATATTCAGGCTGTTAAAGGCATATTTTACTCTTTTTCAGGGAACTCTAAAAGCAAATCCTGATGTTATGCCAGCTTGATTCTAAGACTGGGGGAGACATCACATATCCACTGTGTCCCTCAGGTAATATCAGAACATTCTGATGAAGGATTCTAAAATCAAGGGCTTAAAAGTAAAGCTATATTGACATATATTCAGGCTGTTAAAGGCATATTTTACTCTTTTTCAGGCTACTCTAAAAAGAAATCCTGATGTTATGCCAGCTTCATTCCAAGACTGGGGGAGACATCACATATCCAGTGTGTCCCTCAAGTAATATCAGAGCATTCTGATGAAGGATTCTAAAATTAAGGGCGTAAAAGTAAAGCTATATTGACATATATTCAGGATGTTAAAGGCATATTTTACTCCTTTTCAGGGAACTCTAAAAGCAAATCCTGATGTTATGTCAGCTTCATTCCAAGACTGCGGGAGACATCACATATCCAGTGTGTCCCTCAGGTAATATCAGAGCATTCTGATGAAGGATTCTAAAATTAAGGGCTTAAAAGTAAAGCTATATTGACATATATTCAGGCTGTTAAAGGCATATTTTACTCTTTTTCAGGGAACTCTAAAAGCAAATCCTGATGTTATGCCAGCTTGATTCTAAGACTGGGGGAGAAATCACATATCCAGTGTGTCCCTCAGGTAATATCAGAACATTCTGATGAAGGATTCTAAAATCAAGGGCTTAAAAGTAAAGCTATATTGACATATATTCAGGCTGTTAAAGGCATATTTAACTCTCCTTCAGGCCACTCTAAAATGGATTCCTACTGTTAAGCCAGGTTCATTCAAAATCTGGGTTAGACAAAACATATCTATTGGGTCACTCAGGTAATTAAGGACCATTGTCATGTAGGATTTTAAAATTGAAGCCTTGAATGTCTAATTAATGCTGTATTTTAAAGCTTTTTTAGGCTTTTAAAGGCATATTTTACTATTTTTCAGGCTACTCTAAAAAGGAATCCTGATGTTATGCCAGCTTCATTCCAAGACTGGGGGAGACATCACATATCCAGTGTGTCCCTCAAGTAATATCAGAGCATTCTGATGAAGGATTCTAAAATTAAGGGCTTAAAAGTAAAGCTATATTGACATATATTCAGGCTTTTAAAGGCATATTTAACTCTCCTTCAGGCCACTCTAAAATGGATTCCTACTGTTAAGCCAGGTTCATTCAAAATCTGGGTTAGACACAACATATCTATTGGGTCACTCAGGTAATTAAGGACCATTGTGATGTAGGATTTTAAAATTGAAGCCTTGAATGTCTAATTAATGCTGTATTTTAAAGCTTTTTTAGGCTTTTAAAGGCATATTTTACTCTTTTTCAGGCTACTCTAAAAAGGAATCCTGATGTTATGCCAGCTTCATTCCAAGACTGGGGGAGACATCACATATCCAGTGTGTCCCTCAGGTAATATCAGAGCATTCTGATGAAGGATTCTAAAATTAAGGGCTTAAAAGTAAAGCTATATTGACATATATTCAGGCTGTTAAAGGCATATTTTACTCTTTTTCAGGGAACTCTAAAAGCAAATCCTGATGTTATGTCAGCTTCATTCCAAGACTGGGGGAGACATCACATATCCAGTGTGTCCCTCAGGTAATATCAGAGCATTCTGATGAAGGATTCTAAAATTAAGGGCTTAAAAGTAAAGCTATATTGACATATATTCAGGCTGTTAAAGGCATATTTTACTCTTTTTCAGGGAACTCTAAAAGCAAATCCTGATGTTATCTCAGCTTGATTCTAAGACTGGGGGAGAGATCACATATCCAGTGTGTCCCTCAGGTAATATCAGAACATTCTGATGAAGGATTCTAAAATCAAGGGCTTAAAAGTAAAGCTATATTGACATATATTCAGGCTGTTAAAGGCATATTTTACTCTTTTTTAGGGAACTCTAAAAGCAAATCCTGATGTTATGCCAGCTTGATTCTAAGACTGGGGGAGACATCACATATCCACTGTGTCCCTCAGGTAATATCAGAACATTCTGATGAAGGATTCTAAAATCAAGGGCTTAAAAGTAAAGCTATATTGACATATATTCAGGCTGTTAAAGGCATATTTTACTCTTTTTCAGGCTACTCTAAAAAGAAATCCTGATGTTATGCCAGCTTCATTCCAAGACTGGGGGAGACATCACATATCCAGTGTGTCCCTCAAGTAATATCAGAGCATTCTGATGAAGGATTCTAAAATTAAGGGCGTAAAAGTAAAGCTATATTGACATATATTCAGGATGTTAAAGGCATATTTTACTCCTTTTCAGGGAACTCTAAAAGCAAATCCTGATGTTATGTCAGCTTCATTCCAAGACTGCGGGAGACATCACATATCCAGTGTGTCCCTCAGGTAATATCAGAGCATTCTGATGAAGGATTCTAAAATTAAGGGCTTAAAAGTAAAGCTATATTGACATATATTCAGGCTGTTAAAGGCATATTTTACTCTTTTTCAGGGAACTCTAAAAGCAAATCCTGATGTTATGCCAGCTTGATTCTAAGACTGGGGGAGAAATCACATATCCAGTGTGTCCCTCAGGTAATATCAGAACATTCTGATGAAGGATTCTAAAATCAAGGGCTTAAAAGTAAAGCTATATTGACATATATTCAGGCTGTTAAAGGCATATTTAACTCTCCTTCAGGCCACTCTAAAATGGATTCCTACTGTTAAGCCAGGTTCATTCAAAATCTGGGTTAGACAAAACATATCTATTGGGTCACTCAGGTAATTAAGGACCATTGTCATGTAGGATTTTAAAATTGAAGCCTTGAATGTCTAATTAATGCTGTATTTTAAAGCTTTTTTAGGCTTTTAAAGGCATATTTTACTATTTTTCAGGCTACTCTAAAAAGGAATCCTGATGTTATGCCAGCTTCATTCCAAGACTGCGGGAGACATCACATATCCAGTGTGTCCCTCAGGTAATATCAGACCATTCTGATGAAGGATTCTAAAATTAAGGGCGTAAAAGTAAAGCTATATTGACATATATTCAGGCTGTTAAAGGCATATTTTACTCTTTTTCAGGGAACTCTAAAAGCAAATCCTGATGTTATGCCAGCTTGACTCTAAGACTGGGGGAGACATCACATATCCACTGTGTCCCTCAGGTAATATCAGAACATTCTGATGAAGGATTCTAAAATCAAGGGCTTAAAAGTAAAGCTATATTGACATATATTCAGGCTGTTAAAGGCATATTTTACTCTTTTTTAGGGAACTCTAAAAGCAAATCCTGATGTTATGCCAGCTTGATTCTAAGACTGGGGGAGACATCACATATCCACTGTGTCCCTCAGGTAATATCAGAACATTCTGATGAAGGATTCTAAAATCAAGGGCTTAAAAGTAAAGCTATATTGACATATATTCAGGCTGTTAAAGGCATATTTTACTCTTTTTCAGGCTACTCTAAAAAGAAATCCTGATGTCATGCCAGCTTCATTCCAAGACTGGGGGAGACATCACATATCCAGTGTGTCCCTCAAGTAATATCAGAGCATTCTGATGAAGGATTCTAAAATTAAGGGCGTAAAAGTAAAGCTATATTGACATATATTCAGGATGTTAAAGGCATATTTTACTCCTTTTCAGGGAACTCTAAAAGCAAATCCTGATGTTATGTCAGCTTCATTCCAAGACTGCGGGAGACATCACATATCCAGTGTGTCCCTCAAGTAATATCAGAGCATTCTGATGAAGGATTCTAAAATTAAGGGCTTAAAAGTAAAGCTATATTGACATATATTCAGGCTGTTAAAGGCATATTTTACTCTTTTTCAGGGAACTCTAAAAGCAAATCCTGATGTTATGCCAGCTTGATTCTAAGACTGGGGGAGAAATCACATATCCAGTGTGTCCCTCAGGTAATATCAGAACATTCTGATGAAGGATTCTAAAATCAAGGGCTTAAAAGTAAAGCTATATTGACATATATTCAGGCTGTTAAAGGCATATTTAACTCTCCTTCAGGCCACTCTAAAATGGATTCCTACTGTTAAGCCAGGTTCATTCAAAATCTGGGTTAGACAAAACATATCTATTGGGTCACTCAGGTAATTAAGGACCATTGTCATGTAGGATTTTAAAATTGAAGCCTTGAATGTCTAATTAATGCTGTATTTTAAAGCTTTTTTAGGCTTTTAAAGGCATATTTTACTATTTTTCAGGCTACTCTAAAAAGGAATCCTGATGTTATGCCAGCTTCATTCCAAGACTGGGGGAGACATCACATATCCAGTGTGTCCCTCAAGTAATATCAGAGCATTCTGATGAAGGATTCTAAAATTAAGGGCTTAAAAGTAAAGCTATATTGACATATATTCAGGCTTTTAAAGGCATATTTAACTCTCCTTCAGGCCACTCTAAAATGGATTCCTACTGTTAAGCCAGGTTCATTCAAAATCTGGGTTAGACACAACATATCTATTGGGTCACTCAGGTAATTAAGGACCATTGTGATGTAGGATTTTAAAATTGAAGCCTTGAATGTCTAATTAATGCTGTATTTTAAAGCTTTTTTAGGCTTTTAAAGGCATATTTTACTCTTTTTCAGGCTACTCTAAAAAGGAATCCTGATGTTATGCCAGCTTCATTCCAAGACTGGGGGAGACATCACATATCCAGTGTGTCCCTCAGGTAATATCAGAGCATTCTGATGAAGGATTCTAAAATTAAGGGCTTAAAAGTAAAGCTATATTGACATATATTCAGGCTGTTAAAGGCATATTTTACTCCTTTTCAGGGAACTCTAAAAGCAAATCCTGATGTTATGTCAGCTTCATTCCAAGACTGGGGGAGACATCACATATCCAGTGTGTGCCTCAGGTAATATCAGAGCATTCTGATGAAGGATTCTAAAATTAAGGGCTTAAAAGTAAAGCTATATTGACATATATTCAGGCTGTTAAAGGCATATTTAACTCTCCTTCAGGCCACTCTAAAATGGATTCCTACTGTTAAGCCAGGTTCATTCAAAATCTGGGTTAGACACAACATATCTATTGGGTCACTCAGGTAATATAAGGACCATTGTGATGTAGGATTTTAAAATTGAAGCCTTGAATGTCTAATTAATGCTGTATTTTAAAGCTTTTTTAGGCTGTTAAAGGCATATTTTACTCCTTTTCAGGGAACTCTAAAAGCAAATCCTGATGTTATGTCAGCTTCATTCCAAGACTGGGGGAGACATCACATATCCAGTGTGTCCCTCAGGTAATATCAGAGCATTCTGATGAAGGATTCTAAAATTAAGGGCTTAAAAGTAAAGCTATATTGACATATATTCAGGCTGTTAAAGGCATATTTTACTCTTTTTCAGGGAACTCTAAAAGCAAATCCTGATGTTATGTCAGCTTCATTCCAAGACTGGGGGAGACATCACATATCCAGTGTGTCCCTCAGGTAATATCAGACCATTCTGATGAAGGATTCTAAAATCAAGGGCTTAAAAGTAAAGCTATATTGACATATATTCAGGCTGTTAAAGGCATATTTTACTCTTTTTCAGGGAACTCTAAAAGCAAATCCTGATGTTATGTCAGCTTCATTCCAAGACTGGGGGAGACATCACATATCCAGTGTGTCCCTCAGGTAATATCAGAGCATTCTGATGAAGGATTCTAAAATTAAGGGCTTAAAAGTAAAGCTATATTGACATACCTATATTCAGGCTTTTAAAGGCATATTTAACTCTCCTTCAGGCCACTCTAAAATGGATTCCTACTGTTAAGCCAGGTTCATTCAAAATCTGGGTTAGACACAACATATCTATTGGGTCACTCAGGTAATTAAGGACCATTGTGATGTAGGATTTTAAAATTGAAGCCTTGAATGTCTAATTAATGCTGTATTTTAAAGCTTTTTTAGGCTTTTAAAGGCATATTTTACTCTTTTTCAGGCTACTCTAAAAAGGAATCCTGATGTTATGCCAGCTTCATTCCAAGACTGGGGGAGACATCACATATCCAGTGTGTCCCTCAGGTAATATCAGAGCATTCTGATGAAGGATTCTAAAATTAAGGGCTTAAAAGTAAAGCTATATTGACATATATTCAGGCTGTTAAAGGCATATTTTACTCCTTTTCAGGGAACTCTAAAAGCAAATCCTGATGTTATGTCAGCTTCATTCCAAGACTGGGGGAGACATCACATATCCAGTGTGTCCCTCAGGTAATATCAGAGCATTCTGATGAAGGATTCTAAAATTAAGGGCTTAAAAGTAAAGCTATATTGACATATATTCAGGCTGTTAAAGGCATATTTTACTCTTTTTCAGGGAACTCTAAAAGCAAATCCTGATGTTATGCCAGCTTGATTCTAAGACTGGGGGAGAAATCACATATCCAGTGTGTCCCTCAGGTAATATCAGAACATTCTGATGAAGGATTCTAAAATCAAGGGCTTAAAAGTAAAGCTATATTGACATATATTCAGGCTGTTAAAGGCATATTTAACTCTCCTTCAGGCCACTCTAAAATGGATTCCTACTGTTAAGCCAGGTTCATTCAAAATCTGGGTTAGACAAAACATATCTATTGGGTCACTCAGGTAATTAAGGACCATTGTCATGTAGGATTTTAAAATTGAAGCCTTGAATGTCTAATTAATGCTGTATTTTAAAGCTTTTTTAGGCTTTTAAAGGCATATTTTACTATTTTTCAGGCTACTCTAAAAAGGAATCCTGATGTTATGCCAGCTTCATTCCAAGACTGGGGGAGACATCACATATCCAGTGTGTCCCTCAAGTAATATCAGAGCATTCTGATGAAGGATTCTAAAATTAAGGGCTTAAAAGTAAAGCTATATTGACATATATTCAGGCTTTTAAAGGCATATTTAACTCTCCTTCAGGCCACTCTAAAATGGATTCCTACTGTTAAGCCAGGTTCATTCAAAATCTGGGTTAGACACAACATATCTATTGGGTCACTCAGGTAATTAAGGACCATTGTGATGTAGGATTTTAAAATTGAAGCCTTGAATGTCTAATTAATGCTGTATTTTAAAGCTTTTTTAGGCTTTTAAAGGCATATTTTACTCTTTTTCAGGCTACTCTAAAAAGGAATCCTGATGTTATGCCAGCTTCATTCCAAGACTGGGGGAGACATCACATATCCAGTGTGTCCCTCAGGTAATATCAGAGCATTCTGATGAAGGATTCTAAAATTAAGGGCTTAAAAGTAAAGCTATATTGACATATATTCAGGCTGTTAAAGGCATATTTTACTCTTTTTCAGGGAACTCTAAAAGCAAATCCTGATGTTATGTCAGCTTCATTCCAAGACTGGGGGAGACATCACATATCCAGTGTGTCCCTCAGGTAATATCAGAGCATTCTGATGAAGGATTCTAAAATTAAGGGCTTAAAAGTAAAGCTATATTGACATATATTCAGGCTGTTAAAGGCATATTTTACTCTTTTTCAGGGAACTCTAAAAGCAAATCCTGATGTTATCTCAGCTTGATTCTAAGACTGGGGGAGAGATCACATATCCAGTGTGTCCCTCAGGTAATATCAGAACATTCTGATGAAGGATTCTAAAATCAAGGGCTTAAAAGTAAAGCTATATTGACATATATTCAGGCTGTTAAAGGCATATTTTACTCTTTTTTAGGGAACTCTAAAAGCAAATCCTGATGTTATGCCAGCTTGATTCTAAGACTGGGGGAGACATCACATATCCACTGTGTCCCTCAGGTAATATCAGAACATTCTGATGAAGGATTCTAAAATCAAGGGCTTAAAAGTAAAGCTATATTGACATATATTCAGGCTGTTAAAGGCATATTTTACTCTTTTTCAGGCTACTCTAAAAAGAAATCCTGATGTTATGCCAGCTTCATTCCAAGACTGGGGGAGACATCACATATCCAGTGTGTCCCTCAAGTAATATCAGAGCATTCTGATGAAGGATTCTAAAATTAAGGGCGTAAAAGTAAAGCTATATTGACATATATTCAGGATGTTAAAGGCATATTTTACTCCTTTTCAGGGAACTCTAAAAGCAAATCCTGATGTTATGTCAGCTTCATTCCAAGACTGCGGGAGACATCACATATCCAGTGTGTCCCTCAGGTAATATCAGAGCATTCTGATGAAGGATTCTAAAATTAAGGGCTTAAAAGTAAAGCTATATTGACATATATTCAGGCTGTTAAAGGCATATTTTACTCTTTTTCAGGGAACTCTAAAAGCAAATCCTGATGTTATGCCAGCTTGATTCTAAGACTGGGGGAGAAATCACATATCCAGTGTGTCCCTCAGGTAATATCAGAACATTCTGATGAAGGATTCTAAAATCAAGGGCTTAAAAGTAAAGCTATATTGACATATATTCAGGCTGTTAAAGGCATATTTAACTCTCCTTCAGGCCACTCTAAAATGGATTCCTACTGTTAAGCCAGGTTCATTCAAAATCTGGGTTAGACAAAACATATCTATTGGGTCACTCAGGTAATTAAGGACCATTGTCATGTAGGATTTTAAAATTGAAGCCTTGAATGTCTAATTAATGCTGTATTTTAAAGCTTTTTTAGGCTTTTAAAGGCATATTTTACTATTTTTCAGGCTACTCTAAAAAGGAATCCTGATGTTATGCCAGCTTCATTCCAAGACTGCGGGAGACATCACATATCCAGTGTGTCCCTCAGGTAATATCAGACCATTCTGATGAAGGATTCTAAAATTAAGGGCGTAAAAGTAAAGCTATATTGACATATATTCAGGCTGTTAAAGGCATATTTTACTCTTTTTCAGGGAACTCTAAAAGCAAATCCTGATGTTATGCCAGCTTGACTCTAAGACTGGGGGAGACATCACATATCCACTGTGTCCCTCAGGTAATATCAGAACATTCTGATGAAGGATTCTAAAATCAAGGGCTTAAAAGTAAAGCTATATTGACATATATTCAGGCTGTTAAAGGCATATTTTACTCTTTTTTAGGGAACTCTAAAAGCAAATCCTGATGTTATGCCAGCTTGATTCTAAGACTGGGGGAGACATCACATATCCACTGTGTCCCTCAGGTAATATCAGAACATTCTGATGAAGGATTCTAAAATCAAGGGCTTAAAAGTAAAGCTATATTGACATATATTCAGGCTGTTAAAGGCATATTTTACTCTTTTTCAGGCTACTCTAAAAAGAAATCCTGATGTCATGCCAGCTTCATTCCAAGACTGGGGGAGACATCACATATCCAGTGTGTCCCTCAAGTAATATCAGAGCATTCTGATGAAGGATTCTAAAATTAAGGGCGTAAAAGTAAAGCTATATTGACATATATTCAGGATGTTAAAGGCATATTTTACTCCTTTTCAGGGAACTCTAAAAGCAAATCCTGATGTTATGTCAGCTTCATTCCAAGACTGCGGGAGACATCACATATCCAGTGTGTCCCTCAAGTAATATCAGAGCATTCTGATGAAGGATTCTAAAATTAAGGGCTTAAAAGTAAAGCTATATTGACATATATTCAGGCTGTTAAAGGCATATTTTACTCTTTTTCAGGGAACTCTAAAAGCAAATCCTGATGTTATGCCAGCTTGATTCTAAGACTGGGGGAGAAATCACATATCCAGTGTGTCCCTCAGGTAATATCAGAACATTCTGATGAAGGATTCTAAAATCAAGGGCTTAAAAGTAAAGCTATATTGACATATATTCAGGCTGTTAAAGGCATATTTAACTCTCCTTCAGGCCACTCTAAAATGGATTCCTACTGTTAAGCCAGGTTCATTCAAAATCTGGGTTAGACAAAACATATCTATTGGGTCACTCAGGTAATTAAGGACCATTGTCATGTAGGATTTTAAAATTGAAGCCTTGAATGTCTAATTAATGCTGTATTTTAAAGCTTTTTTAGGCTTTTAAAGGCATATTTTACTATTTTTCAGGCTACTCTAAAAAGGAATCCTGATGTTATGCCAGCTTCATTCCAAGACTGGGGGAGACATCACATATCCAGTGTGTCCCTCAAGTAATATCAGAGCATTCTGATGAAGGATTCTAAAATTAAGGGCTTAAAAGTAAAGCTATATTGACATATATTCAGGCTTTTAAAGGCATATTTAACTCTCCTTCAGGCCACTCTAAAATGGATTCCTACTGTTAAGCCAGGTTCATTCAAAATCTGGGTTAGACACAACATATCTATTGGGTCACTCAGGTAATTAAGGACCATTGTGATGTAGGATTTTAAAATTGAAGCCTTGAATGTCTAATTAATGCTGTATTTTAAAGCTTTTTTAGGCTTTTAAAGGCATATTTTACTCTTTTTCAGGCTACTCTAAAAAGGAATCCTGATGTTATGCCAGCTTCATTCCAAGACTGGGGGAGACATCACATATCCAGTGTGTCCCTCAGGTAATATCAGAGCATTCTGATGAAGGATTCTAAAATTAAGGGCTTAAAAGTAAAGCTATATTGACATATATTCAGGCTGTTAAAGGCATTTTTTACTCCTTTTCAGGGAACTCTAAAAGCAAATCCTGATGTTATGTCAGCTTCATTCCAAGACTGGGGGAGACATCACATATCCAGTGTGTGCCTCAGGTAATATCAGAGCATTCTGATGAAGGATTCTAAAATTAAGGGCTTAAAAGTAAAGCTATATTGACATATATTCAGGCTGTTAAAGGCATATTTAACTCTCCTTCAGGCCACTCTAAAATGGATTCCTACTGTTAAGCCAGGTTCATTCAAAATCTGGGTTAGACACAACATATCTATTGGGTCACTCAGGTAATAAAGGACCATTGTGATGTAGGATTTTAAAATTGAAACCTTGAATGTCTAATTAATGCTGTATTTTAAAGCTTTTTTAGGCTGTTAAAGGCATATTTTACTCCTTTTCAGGGAACTCTAAAAGCAAATCCTGATGTTATTTCAGCTTCATTCCAAGACTGGGGGAGACATCACATATCCAGTGTGTCCCTCAGGTAATATCAGAGCATTCTGATAAAGGATTCTAAAATTAAGGGCTTAAAAGTAAAGCTATATTGACATATATTCAGGCTGTTAAAGGCATATTTTACTCTTTTTCAGGGAACTCTAAAAGCAAATCATGATGTTATGTCAGCTTCATTCCAAGACTGGGGGAGACATCACATATCCAGTGTGTCCCTCAGGTAATATCCGACCATTCTGATGAAGGATTCTAAAATCAAGGGCTTAAAAGTAAAGCTATATTGACATATATTCAGGATGTTAAAGGCATATTTTACTCCTTTTCAGGGAACTCTAAAAGCAAATCCTGATGTTATGTCAGCTTCATTCCAAGACTGGGGGAGACATCACATATCCAGTGTGTCCCTCAGGTAATATTAGAGCATTCTGATGAAGGATTCTAAAATTAAGGGCTTAAAAGTAAAGCTATATTGACATACCTATATTCAGGCTTTTAAAGGCATATTTAACTCTCCTTCAGGCCACTCTAAAATGGATTCCTACTGTTAAGCCAGGTTCATTCAAAATCTGGGTTAGACACAACATATCTATTGGGTCACTCAGGTAATTAAGGACCATTGTGATGTAGGATTTTAAAATTGAAGCCTTGAATGTCTAATTAATGCTGTATTTTAAAGCTTTTTTAGGCTTTTAAAGGCATATTTTACTCTTTTTCAGGCTACTCTAAAAAGGAATCCTGATGTTATGCCAGCTTCATTCCAAGACTGGGGGAGACATCACATATCCAGTGTGTCCCTCAGGTAATATCAGAGCATTCTGATGAAGGATTCTAAAATTAAGGGCTTAAAAGTAAAGCTATATTGACATATATTCAGGCTGTTAAAGGCATATTTTACTCCTTTTCAGGGAACTCTAAAAGCAAATCCTGATGTTATGTCAGCTTCATTCCAAGACTGGGGGAGACATCACATATCCAGTGTGTCCCTCAGGTAATATCAGAGCATTCTGATGAAGGATTCTAAAATTAAGGGCTTAAAAGTAAAGCTATATTGACATATATTCAGGCTGTTAAAGGCATATTTTACTCTTTTTCAGGGAACTCTAAAAGCAAATCCTGATGTTATGTCAGCTTCATTCCAAGACTGGGGGAGACATCACATATCCAGTGTGTCCCTCAAGTAATATCAGAGCATTCTGATGAAGGATTCTAAAATTAAGGGCTTAAAAGTAAAGCTATATTGACATATATTCAGGCTGTTAAAGGCATATTTAACTCTCCTTCAGGCCACTCTAAAATGGATTCCTACTGTTAAGCCAGGTTCATTCAAAATCTGGGTTAGACACAACATATCTATTGGGTCACTCAGGTAATTAAGGACCATTGTGATGTAGGATTTTAAAATTGAAACCTTGAATGTCTAATTAATGCTGTATTTTAAAGCTTTTTTAGGCTTTTAAAGGCATATTTTACTCTTTTTCAGGCTACTCTAAAAAGGAATCCTGATGTTATGCCAGCTTCATTCCAAGACTGGGGGAGACATCTCATATCCAGTGTGTCCCTCAGGTAATATCAGAGCATTCTGATGAAGGATTCTAAAATTAAGGGCTTAAAAGTAAAGCTATATTGACATATATTCAGGCTTTTAAAGGCATATTTAACTCTCCTTCAGGCCACTCTAAAATGGATTCCTACTGTTAAGCCAGGTTCATTCAAAATCTGGGTTAGACACAACTTATCTATTGGGTCACTCAGGTAATTAAGGACCATTGTGATGTAGGATTTTAAAATTGAAGCCTTGAATGTCTAATTAATGCTGTATTTTAAAGCTTTTTTAGGCTTTTAAAGGCATATTTTACTCTTTTTCAGGCTACTCTAAAAAGGAATCCTGATGTTATGCCAGCTTCATTCCAAGACTGGGGGAGACATCACATATCCAGTGTGTCCCTCAGGTAATATCAGAACATTATGATGAAGGATTCTAAAATTAAGGGCTTAAAAGTAAAGCTATATTGACATATATTCAGGCTGTTAAAGGCATATTTTACTCCTTTTCAGGGAACTCTAAAAGCAAATCCTGATGTTACGTCAGCTTCATTCCAAGACTGGGGGAGACATCACATATCCAGTGTGTCCCTCAGGTAATATCAGAGCATTCTGATGAAGGATTCTAAAATTAAGGGCTTAAAAGTAAAGCTATATTGACATATATTCAGGCTGTTAAAGGCATATTTTACTCTTTTTTAGGGAACTCTAAAAGCAAATCCTGATGTTATGTCAGCTAAATTCTAAGACTGGGGGAGACATCACATATCCAGTGTGTCCCTCAGGTAATATCAGAACATTCTGATGAAGGATTCTAAAATCAAGGGCTTAAAAGTAAAGCTATATTGACATATATTCAGGCTGTTAAAGGCATATTTTACTCTTTTTCAGGCTACTCTAAAAAGAAATCCTGATGTTATGCCAGCTTCAATCCAAGACTGGGGGAGACATCACATATCCAGTGTGTCCCTCAGGTAATATCAGAGCATTCTGATGAAGGATTCTAAAATTAAGGGCTTAAAAGTAAAGCTATATTGACATATATTCAGGCTGTTAAAGGCATATTTTACTCTTTTTCAGGGAACTCTAAAAGCAAATCCTGATGTTATGCCAGCTTGATTCTAAGACTGGGGGAGAAATCACATATCCAGTGTGTCCCTCAGGTAATATCAGAACATTCTGATGAAGGATTCTAAAATCAAGGGCTTAAAAGTAAAGCTATATTGACATATATTCAGGCTGTTAAAGGCATATTTAACTCTCCTTCAGGCCACTCTAAAATGGATTCCTACTGTTAAGCCAGGTTCATTCAAAATCTGGGTTAGACAAAACATATCTATTGGGTCACTCAGGTAATTAAGGACCATTGTGATGTAGGATTTTAAAATTGAAGCCTTGAATGTCTAATTAATGCTGTATTTTAAAGCTTTTTTAGGCTTTTAAAGGCATATTTTACTATTTTTCAGGCTACTCTAAAAAGGAATCCTGATGTTATGCCAGCTTCATTCCAAGACTGGGGGAGACATCACATATCCAGTGTGTCCCTCAGGTAATATCAGAGCATTCTGATGAAGGATTCTAAAATTAAGGGCTTAAAAGTAAAGCTATATTGACATATATTCAGGCTTTTAAAGGCATATTTAACTCTCCTTCAGGCCACTCTAAAATGGATTCCTACTGTTAAGCCAGGTTCATTCAAAATCTGGGTTAGACACAACATATCTATTGGGTCACTCAGGTAATTAAGGACCATTGTGATGTAGGATTTTAAAATTGAAGCCTTGAATGTCTAATAATGCTGTATTTTAACCCTTGTGTTGTCCATTGGGTCCGGGGGACCCGTGCAGTTTATTTGACTTTTTGCATCGGTCTACTAAATATATTAGACACAAACACACACACACACACACACACACACACACACACACACACAGACAGACATGTTGACAGTATAACCCTTGTGTTGGCCATTGGGTCACAGGGACACGTTCAGTTTATTTGACTTTATGCATTGACATTCGGTTCCCAGGGACCCACGTTGGTTTCAATTCATGTCACATCTACTACGGTGGACCTGGCCCTTCGGGTCTCTGGGACCCGGGCCAGTATTCAAAGGTTTTTTTCCACTACAGCGGCATCGGCCCTCGGGTCCCTGGGACCCGTCCTGTATTTGAATGTATTACACTTCTACCGCCGCCTCAGCCTTCGGGTCTCTGGGACCCGTCCTGCATTCGACTGCGTATCTCGACTGCCGCGGCCTTTGGGTCGATTGTATTTCATGTTGTATTGTATGACAGGGGGAAATAAAATTAAAATCAAAACCAAATCCTTGACCTCGGTCTACTAAATATATTTATCACACACACACACACACACACACACACACACACACACATACACAGACACACACACACACACACACACACACAGACATATTTACAGACATACCATTGTGTTGTCCATCGGGTCACAGGGACACATTCAGTTTATTTGACTTTATGCATTGGGATTCGGGTCCCCGGGACCCACGTTGGTTTCATTTCATGACACATCTACTACAGTGGACCTGGCCCTTTGGGTCTGTGGGACCCGGGCAAGTATTCAAAAATATCTTTCCACTACAGCGGCATCGGCCCTCGGGTCCCAAGGACCCGTCCTGTATTTGAATTTATTTCACTTCTACTGCCGCCTCAGCCTTCGGGTCCCAGGGACCCGTCCTACATTTGACTGCGTATCTCTACTGCCACGGCCTCGGCCCTTGGGTCGATTGTATTTTGTGTTGTATTGTATGAAAGGGGGAAATTAAAATTAAAAATAAAACCAAATGCTTGACCTCAGTCTACTAAATATTTTAATCACACTCACACACACACACAGACAGACAATTGTGTTGTCCATTGGGTCACAGGGACACGTTCAGCTTATTTGACTTTTTGCATCGGCCCTCGGGTCCCTGGCACCCATCTTGTATTTGAATGTGTTTCACTTCCACCGCTGCCTCAGCCTTCGGGTCTCTGTGGACCCCTACTGCATTCGACTGCGTATCTCTACTGCCGCGGCCTTTGGGTCGAATGTATTTCATGTTGTATAGTATGACAGGGGGAAATAAAATTAAAGTCAAAACCAAATCCTTGACCTCAGTCCACTAAATATGTTAATCACACACACACACACACACACACACAAACACACTCGCACACACACACACAGACAAACATATTTACAGTCCCTTGTGTTGTCCATCGGGTCACAGGGACACGTTCAGCTTATTTGACTTTTTGCATCGGCCCTCGGGTCCCTGGCACCCATCTTGTATTTGAATGTGTTTCACTTCTACCGCTGCCTCAGCCTTCGGGTCTCTGTGGACCCCTACTGCATTCGAGTGTGTATCTCTTCTGCCGCGGCCTTTGGGTCGAATGTATTTTATGTTGTACTGTATGACAGGGGGAAATGATATGAACATCTAAACCAAATGCTTTACCTCGGTCTACTAAATATATTAATCACACACAGACACACACACACACACACACACACACACAGACAAACATATTTACAGTCCCTTGTGTTGTCCATCGGGTCACAGGGACACGTTCAGCTTATTTGACTTTATGCATTGGCATTCGAGTCCCCGGGACCCACGTTGGTTTCATTTCATGTCATGTCTACTACAGTGGACTTGGCCCTTCGGGTCTCTGGGACCCAGGCCAGTTTTCAAAAGTATTTTTACACTACAGTGGTGTCGGCCCTCGGGTCCCTGGGACCCGTCCTGCATTCGACTGCGTATCTCTACTGCCGCGACCCTTGGGTCGATTGTATTTTATGTTGTACTGTATGACAGGGCGAAATAAAATTAAATTCAAAACCAAATGCTTGATCTCGGTCTACTAAATATATTTTTCACACACACACAGACATATTTACAGTATAACCCTTGTATTGTCCATCGGTTCACAGGGACACATTTAGTTTATTTGACTTTTTGCATTGGCATTCGGTTCCCAGGGACACACTTTGGTTTCAATTCATGTCACGTCTACTGCGGTGGACCTGGCACTTAGGGTCTCTGGGACCCAGGCCAGTTTTCAAAAGCATTTTTCCACTACAGCGGCCTCTGTCTTCGGGTCCCTGCGACCCGTCTTGTAGTTGACTGTATTTCACTTCTACCGCAACCTATGACCTCGAGTCCAAGGGACCCGTGCCAGTATTGAAAACTATTTTTCCACTACAGCGGCCTCGGCCTTCGGGTCTCTGGGACACACACACACACACACACACACACACACACACAGACACAGACAGAAATGTTGACAGTATAAGCCTTGTGTTGGCCATTGGGTCACAGGGACACGTTGAGTTCATTTTACCTCATGCATTGGCATATGAGTCCCCGGGACCCACGTTGGTTTCAATTCATGTCACGTCTACTATGGTAGACCTGGCCCTTCGGGTCTCTGGGACCCGGGCCAGTATTCAAAAGTTTTTTTCCACTACAGCAGCTTCGGCCCTCAGGTCCCTGGGACCCGTCCTGTATTTGAATGTATTACACTTCTACCGCCGCCTTAGCCTTCGGGTCTCTGGGACCCGTCCTGCATTCGACTGCATAACTTTACTGCCACGGCCTCGGCCCTTGGGTCGATTGTATTTTGTATTGTATTGTATGAAAGGGGGAAATAAAATTAAAAAGAAAACCAAATGCGTGACCTCAGTCTACTAAATATATTAATCACACACACACACACACAGACAGACATGTTGACAGTATAACCCTTGTGTTGTCCATCGGATCACAGGGACACGTTCAGTTTATTTGACTCTTTACATTGGCAGTTGGTTCCCTGGGACCCATGTTGGTTTCATTTCATGTCACGTCTACTACGGTGGACCTGGCCCTTCGGGTCTCTGGGATCCGGGCCGGTATTCAAAAGTATTTTTCCACTACAGCGGCGTCGGCCCTCAGGTCCCTGGGACCCGTCTTGTCTTTGAATGTATTATACTTCTACTGCCACTTCAGCCTTCGGGTCTCTGGGACCCATCCTGCATTAGACTGCGTATCTCTACTGCCGCGGCCTTTGGGTTGATTGTATTTTATGTTGTTCTGTATAACAGGGTGAAATAAAATTAAAATCAAAACCAAATGCTTGACCTCGGTCTACTAAATATATTTATCACACACACAAACACACACACAAACACACACACACACACACACACACACACATTTACAGTATAACCATTGTGTTGTCCATCGGGTCACAGGGACACGTTCAGTTTATTTGACTTTTTGCATTGGCATTTGGTTCCCTGGGACCCATGTTGGTTTCATTTCATGTCACGTCTACTACGGTGGACCTGGCCCTTCGGGTCTCTGGGATCCGGGCCGGTATTCAAAAGTATTTCTCCACTACAGCGGCGTCGGCCCTCAGGTCCCTGGGACCCGTCTTGTCTTTGAATGTATTACACTTCTACTGCCACTTCAGCCTTCGGGTCTCTGGGACCCATCCTGCATTAGACTGCGTAGCTCTACTGCCGCGGCCTTTGGGTTAATTGTATTTTATGTTGTTCTGTATAACAGGGTGAAATAAAATTAAAATCAAAACCAAATGCTTGACCTCGGTCTACTAAATATATTCATCACACACACACACACACACACACACACACACACACACACAGACATATTTACAGTATAACCATTGTGTTGTCCATCGGGTCACAGGGACACGTTAAGTTTATTTGTCTTTTTGCATTGGCATTTGGTTCCCTGGGACCCACGTTGGTTTCAATACATGTCACGTCTACTACGGTGGACCTGGCCCTTCGGGTCTCTGGGATCCGGGCCGGTATTCAAAAGTATTTTTCCACTACAGCGGTGTCGGCCCTCGGGTCCCTGGGACCCGTCCTGCATTCGACTGCGTATCTCTACTGCCGCGACCCTTGGGTCGATTGTATTTCATGTTGTACTGTATGACAGGGCGAAATAAAATTAAATTCAAAACCAAATGCTTGATCTCGGTCTACTAAATATATTTTTCACACACACACAGACATATTTACAGTATAACCCTTGTATTGTCCATCGGTTCACAGGGACACATTCAGTTTATTTGACTTTTTGCATTGGCATTCGGTTCCCAGGGACACACTTTGGTTTCAATTCATGTCACGTCTACTGCGGTGGACCTGGCACTTAGGGTCTCTGGGACCCAGGCCAGTTTTCAAAAGCATTTTTCCACTACAGCGGCCTCTGTCTTCGGGTCCCTGCGACCCGTCTTGTAGTTGACTGTATTTCACTTCTACCGCAACCTATGACCTCGAGTCCAAGGGACCCGTGCCAGTATTGAAAACTATTTTTCCACTACAGCGGCCTCGGCCTTCGGGTCTCTGGGACACACAAACACACACACACACACACACACACACAGACACAGACAGAAATGTTGACAGTATAAGCCTTGTGTTGGCCATTGGGTCACAGGGACACGTTGAGTTCATTTTACCTCATGCATTGGCATATGAGTCCCCGGGACCCACGTTGGTTTCAATTCATGTCACGTCTACTATGGTAGACCTGGCCCTTCGGGTCTCTGGGACCCGGGCCAGTATTCAAAAGTTTTTTTCCACTACAGCAGCTTTGGCCCTCAGGTCCCTGGGACCCGTCCTGTATTTGAATGTATTACACTTCTACCGCCGCCTTAGCCTTCGGGTCTCTGGGACCCGTCCTGCATTCGACTGCATAACTTTACTGCCACGGCCTCGGCCCTTGGGTCGATTGTATTTTGTGTTGTATTGTATGAAAGGGGGAAATAAAATTAAAAAGAAAACCAAATGCGTGACCTCAGTCTACTAAATATATTAATCACACACACACACACACACACACACACAGACAGACATGTTGACAGTATAACCCTTGTGTTGTCCATCGGATCACAGGGACACGTTCAGTTTATTTGACTCTTTACATTGGCAGTTGGTTCCCTGGGACCCATGTTGGTTTCATTTCATGTCACGTCTACTACGGTGGACCTGGCCCTTCGGGTCTCTGGGATCCGGGCCGGTATTCAAAAGTATTTTTCCACTACAGCGGCGTCGGCCCTCAGGTCCCTGGGACCCGTCTTGTCTTTGAATGTATTATACTTCTACTGCCACTTCAGCCTTCGGGTCTCTGGGACCCATCCTGCATTAGACTGCGTATCTCTACTGCCGCGGCCTTTGGGTTGATTGTATTTTATGTTGTTCTGTATAACAGGGTGAAATAAAATTAAAATCAAAACCAAATGCTTGACCTCGGTCTACTAAATATATTTATCACACACACAAACACACACACAAACACACACACACACACACACACACACACACATTTACAGTATAACCATTGTGTTGTCCATCGGGTCACAGGGACACGTTCAGTTTATTTGACTTTTTGCATTGGCATTTGGTTCCCTGGGACCCATGTTGGTTTCATTTCATGTCACGTCTACTACGGTGGACCTGGCCCTTCGGGTCTCTGGGATCCGGGCCGGTATTCAAAAGTATTTCTCCACTACAGCGGCGTCGGCCCTCAGGTCCCTGGGACCCGTCTTGTCTTTGAATGTATTACACTTCTACTGCCACTTCAGCCTTCGGGTCTCTGGGACCCATCCTGCATTAGACTGCGTATCTCTACTGCCGCGGCCTTTGGGTTGATTGTATTTTATGTTGTTCTGTATAACAGGGTGAAATAAAATTAAAATCAAAACCAAATGCTTGACCTCGGTCTACTAAATATATTCATCACACACACACACACACACACACACACAGACATATTTACAGTATAACCATTGTGTTGTCCATCGGGTCACAGGGACACGTTAAGTTTATTTGTCTTTTTGCATTGGCATTTGGTTCCCTGGGACCCACGTTGGTTTCAATACATGTCACGTCTACTACGGTGGACCTGGCCCTTCGGGTCTCTGGGATCCGGGCCGGTATTCAAAAGTATTTTTCCACTACAGCGGCATCGGCCCTCAGGTCCCTGGGACCCGTGCTGTCTTTGAATGTATTACACTTCTACTGCCACTTCAGCCTTCGGGTCTCTGGGACCCATCCTGCATTAGACTGCGTATCTCTACTGCCGCGGCCTTTGGGTTGATTGTATTTTATATTGTACTGTATAAAAGGGGGAAATAAAATTAAAATAAAAACCAAATGCTTGACCTCGGTCTAATAAATATATTTATCACACTCACAAACACACACACACACACACAGAGACATATTTACAGTATAACCATTGTGTTGTCCATGGGGTCACAGGGACACGTTCTGTTTATTTGACTTTTTACATTGGCATTCGGTTCCCTGGGACCCACGTTGGTTTCATTTCATGTCACGTCTACTATGGTGGACCTGGCCATTCGGGTCTCTGGGACCCGGGCCAGTATTCAACAGTATTTTTCCACTACAGCAGCATCGGCCCTCAGGTCCCTGGGACCCATCCTGTATTTTAATGTATTTCACTTCTACTGCCGCCTCAGCCTTCGGGTCTCTGGGACCCGTCCTGCATTTGACTGCGTATCTGTACTGCCGCAGCCTTTGTGTCGATTGTATTTTATGTTGTACAGTATGACAGGGGGAAATAAAATTAAAATCAAAACCAAATACTTGACCTCAGTCTACTAAATATATGTATCACACACACAAACACACACACAAACACACACACACACACACACACACACATTTACAGTATAACCATTGTGTTGTCCATCGGGTCACAGGGACAAGTTCAGTTTGTTTGACTTTTTGCATTGGCATTCGGTTCCCTGGGACCCACGTTGGTTTCAATTCATGTCACGTCTACTACGGTGGACCTGGCCCTTCGGGTCTCTGGGACCCAGGCCAGTTTTCAAAAGCATTCTTCAACTACAGCGGCATCGGTCCTCGGGTCCCTGCGATCCGTCTTTTAGTTGAATGTATTTCACTTCTACCGCAACCAATGCCCTTGGGTCCAAGGGACCCGTGCCAGTATTCAAAACTATTTCTCCACTACAGCGGCCTCGGCCTTCGGGTCCCAGGGACCCGTCTTGTCTTTGAATGTATTATACTTCTACTGCCACTTCAGCCTTCGGGTCTATGGGACCCATCCTGCATTAGACTGCGTATCTCTACTGCCGCGGCCTTTGGGTTTATTGTATTTTATGTTGTACTGTATAACAGGGTGAAATAAAATTAAATCAAAACCAAATGCTTGACCTCGGTCTACTAAATATATTCATCACACACAAACACACCTACACACACACACACAGACACACACACAGACATATTTACAGTATAACCATTGTGTTGTCCATCGGGTCACAGGGACACGTTCAGTTTATTTGACTTTTTGCATTGGCATTTGGTTCCCTGGGACCCACGTTGGTTTCATTTCATGTCACGTCTTTCTGTACTTCTACTGCCGCGGCCTTTGGGTCGATTGTATTTTATGTTGTACTCTATAACAGGGGGAAATAAAATTAAAATCAAAAGCAAATGCTTGACCTCGGTCTAATAAATATATTTATCATACACACACACACACACACACACACACACACACACACACACACACAAACAGACAGACAGACAGACAAACAGACAGACAGACATGTTGACAGTATAAGCCTTGTGTAGGCCATCGGGTCACAGGGACACGTTCAGTTTATTTGACTTTATGCATTGGCATTCGGTTCCCAGTGACCCACGTTGGTTTCAATTCATGTCACGTCTACTACAGTGGACCTGGCCCTTCGGGTCTCTGGGACCCCGGCCAGTATTCAAAAGTTTTTTTCCACTACAGCGGCATCGGCCCTCAGGTCCCGGGGACCTTTGGGTCTATTGTATTTCATGTTGTATTGTATAACAAGGGGAAATAAAATTAAAATCAAAACCAAATGCTTGACCTCGGTCTACTAAATATATTCATCATACACACAAACACACACACACACACACATTTACAGTATAACCATTGTGTTGTCCATCGGGTCACAGGGACAAGTTCAGTTTGTTTGACTTTATGCATTGGCATTCGGTTCCCTGGGACCCACGTTGGTTTCAATTCATGTCACGTCTACTACGGTGGACCTGGCCCTTCGGGTCTCTGGGACCCAGGCCAGTTTTCAAAAGAATTCTTCCACTACAGCGGCGTCGGCCCTCAGGTCCCTGGGACCCGTCTTGTCTTTGAATGTATTATACTTCTACTGCCACTTCAGCCTTCGGGTCTCTGGGACCCATCCTGCATTAGACTGCGTATCTCTACTGCCGCGGCCTTTGGGTCGATTGTATTTTATGTTGTACTCTATAACAAGGGGAAATACAATTAAAATCAAAACCAAATGCTTGACCTCGGTCTACTAAATATATTTATCACACAAACACACACACACACACACACACATTTACAGTATAACCATTGTGTTGTCCATCGGGTCACAGGGACACATTCAGTTTATTTGACTTTATGCATTGGCATTCGGTTCCCAGTGACCCACGTTGGTTTCAATTCATGTCACGTCCACTACAGTGGACCTGGCCCTTCGGGTCTCTGGGACCCCGGCCAGTATTCAAAAGTTTTTTTCCACTACAGCGGCATCGGCCCTCAGGTCCCTGGGACCTTTGGGTCTATTGTATTTCATGTTGTATTGTATGACTGAGGAAATTAAAATTAAAATCAAAACCAAATGCTTGACCTCGGTCTACTAAATATATTTATCACACAAACACACACACACACAAACACAAACACAAACACACACACACACACACACACACACACATTTACAGTATAACCATTGTGTTGTCCATCGGGTCACAGGGACAAGTTCAGTTTGTTTGACTTTATGCATTGGCATTCGGTTCCCTGGGACCCACGTTGGTTTCAATTCATGTCACGTCTACTACGGTGGACCTGGCCCTTCGGGTCTCTGGGACCCAGGCCAGTTTTCAAAAGAATTCTTCCACTACAGCGGCGTCGGCCCTCAGGTCCCTGGGACCCGTCTTGTCTTTGAATGTATTATACTTCTACTGCCACTTCAGCCTTCGGGTCTATGGGACCCATCCTGCATTAGACTCTACTGCCGCGGCCTTTGGGTCGATTGTATTTTATGTTGTACTCTATAACAAGGGGAAATGCAATGCCTTGTGGCCTTTCTCTTAAAACCCTGCACTCCATCTAGTGGGCTCAGAAAATAAAGAAACTGGTTCCCAAAGCTTCATTTAGCCATCACTAGTTAGGGGTCCTTTTGTTCCAAGCAGGTACATTTTCAACAGGTGCTGCACTAGTACATCCAAAAACATGTTGCTTGACATCTGCCTTTTCCAAACAAATACCTTTTAAATTTACTCAGTATGACATATGAAACTGATGTCAGTGGTACAGTACATCTTCAAGAAAATGTTGAATATTACATAAAAACATTTTTATACTTCAAATTGCTAGCAGTCAAGCCACTGTAGTAATTTCCAATGAAAAGGCCCCTGGACAATCTGGTCTATACAATCTACTATATAAGTCTCATAATTTATGGAAACATTTCCCCGCAAGAAACCACAGAGACACATAGCTATACATTCTTATGGGCAGGTTATATTCATTGCTACCATTAGTGTGTAAGTTTCATTCTTATTCTTCAGTAGTGATGTTTATATATGCAGTTATTGTTTAAAAAGACCAAACAAAATTAGCAAAGTGTCACTGATATGTATTACTAAATGGATAGTTTTTTTGTGAAAATGTTTTGAAAGCTATGGTTTGTAACTTCACTGGTTTTGGGATTGCATGATATAGTGAAAAAAGTGTAAGGTGTCAGTTCAGGGACATGAGTAGATCTATAGTATTATTTGTACAAACTCTCTTATAATTAACATAAGTCTTTGTACGAGAACGTTTGCATACCGAGCACTATATCTGACTATCGTTATGTTTCATTGATAAAAGTCCCACGTCAAATTCTGAGTGTCCCACAGAGAAAAAGGAAATGACTATTCAACCATATTTCTCTAAAACCAGCCTGTATTCAACCATATTTTTCTAAAATTGCGGCATCGGCCAGTATTTGAAAGTATTTCTCTACTACTGCAGCATCGACCTTTGGGTTTCTGGGACCCAGCCCAGTATTTGATTGTATTTCACTACTACCGCAGCCTTCAAGTCCCTTGGACCTGGGCCAGTAATCAAGGCAAGACAAGGCAGCTTTATTTGTATAGCACATTTCAGCAACAGGGCAATTCAAAGAGTTGAAAAAATAAAAACAGATAAAACACATGAATAAAAGTTACAGTGCAGTATAAGTAATTAAACACTAAAGAAATGAACAGTCATTTAAAGAAAGGCAACATCAAAAAGAAAGGTCTTCAGCCTTGATGTAAAAGAATTGAGAGTAGCAGCGGATCTGCAGTTCTCTGGAAGTTTGTTCCAGATATGAGGAGCATAGAAACTGAACGCTGCTTCTCCCTGTTTAGTTCTGACACTGGGGACAGAAAGCAGACCTCTCCCAGATGACCTGAGAGGTCTTGGTGGTTTACAGTTTAGTAGCAGCTCATAAATGTATTTTAAATATTCCTTGTGTTGTCCATCGGGTCACGGGAACCCGTTCAGTTTATTTGACTTTTTGCATTGCATTTTTGTTTCATTTAAGGTCACGTATACTACTGCGTACCCGGCACTTTGGGTCCCGGGCACCCGGGTCGAAATTCTATTGTATTTCTCTACTTCCGCGGCATCAGCCTTTGGGTCTCTAGGACCTGTCCTGTATTCAACTGTGTTTCTCTACTAGTGCGGCCACGGCATTCGGGTCTCTGAGACCCGGGCATGAATATGATTTTATTTCGCTTTATTTTCTTGGTTGTAGACCTGGCAAGACAGACACGTTGGAGCCAAGTGACTTTTACCGGTTGAGAGCTGTGCTATCTGTACTTACCATTGCTATTGTTTATGGCTCAACCTCACTTGGAGTATTCATCTTCAGCCTCACCGGTGTCACAGTTTTCTTCTTCAGTCTGTCCTGAGCTAGCGGGCCACAGGACACTTACTGGTCTGTGGTCAGGGGTGTCACAGCTTTAATCTTTAGCCTCTCGCTGGGCTCTGCTGCTACTTCTGTGCCCTACTGCTGCTGTGCTCATGTGCCTCAGGGCACTCACTGGTCTGTGACCAGCATCTTTTTTTGGGCTGTAGACACAGTAGGACAGACATGTTGGAGCCAAGGGACTTTTACTGCTTGAGAGCTGTGCTATCTGTTTGTATCTTTGTTATTGTTTGTGGCTCAACCTCACTTGGAGTATTTGTCTTGGGTCTCACCGGTGTCTCAGTTTTCCTGTTCAGTCTGCCCGGAGCTAGCGTGCTACGGGGACATTCACAGGTCTGTGGCCAGGGGTGTCACAGTCTTTCTATTTAGCCTCTCACTGGGCTCTGCTGCTGCTGTGCTCATGTGTCTCAAGGCACTCACTGGTCAGTGGCCAGGAGCTTTTTTTTCTGTTGCAGACCCAGCAGGACAGACACGTTGGAGCCAAGTGACTTTTACCGGTTGAGAGCCGTGCTATCTGTACTTACCATTGCTATTGTTTGTGGCTCAACCTCATTTGGAGTATTTGTCTTCAGCCTCACCGGTGTCACAGTTTTCTCTTCAGTCTGTCCCCTGTTACCATGCCACAGGACACTTACTGGTCTGTGGTTAGGGGTGTCACAGCTGTAGTCATTAGCCTCTCGCAGGGCTTTGCTGATGCTTCTGTGCCCTACTGCTGCTGTGCCCTACTGCTGCTGTGCTCATGTGCCCCAGGGCACTCACTGGTCTGTGACCAGGATGTTTTTTTTTTCTGGGCTGTAGACACAGTAGGACAGACACGTTGTAGTCAAGGGACTTTTACTGGTTGAGAGCCCTGCTATATGTTTGTATCTTTGTTATTGTTTGTGGCTCAACCTCACTTGGATCTCACTGGGCTCTGCTGCTGCTGTGCTCATGTGCCTCAGGGCACTCACTGGTCTGTGGCCAAGAGCTTTTTATCTGTTGTAGACCCAGCAGGACAGACACGTTGGAGCCAAGTGACTTTTACCGGTTGAGAGCTGTGCTATCTGTACTTACTGTTGCTATTGTTTATGGCTCATCCTCACTTGGAGTATTCGTCGTCAGCCTCACCGGTGTCACAGTTTTCCTCTTCAGTCTGTCCTGAGCTAGCGGGCCACGGTACACTTACTGGTCTGTGGCCAGGGGTGTCACAGCTTTTGTATTTAGCGTCTCGCTGGGCTCTGCTGCTGCTGTGCTCATGTGCCTCAAGGCACTCACTGGTCTGTGGCCATGAGCTTTTTTTCTGTTGTAGACCCAGCAGAACAGACACGTTGGAGCCAAGTGACTTTTACCGGTTGAGAG